>JAQQAE010006188.1:0-16905 GCA_029823295.1 Pseudamia nigra
GGCCGCATCATTGTATAAGCCGCAGGGTCGGCAATGTGTGACAAAAGCCGCGGCTTGTAGTGTGAATATTACGGTAAATGTTGCAACAAGAGTGAACGTGTAAAAGATGAAAACAGAAGAACAGAACTAATGTGAAAGACACAAAATGACAAATGATGAAAAGACAAAAAGGCAAATGAGAAGAAATTAATGATATTTATATACAATTTGGAAAAAGACACAAATGGAAAACACACTTGTAGTCTCAGATTTAGCCTACTGAATATTTTGTTCATTTTATTTATTTTGATTTAATGTCATGAACACAGTTTGAGTTCTTCTTGAACAAAATGAAAACGTTAAAAAGTGAGTATTTATTTTTGCATCTTTTTTGTTTACATTGGTCCTTAAAATAACAAAATAACTAAAAAAGTGACCTTAAACCATCTTGACAGCTGGTAATGAATCAAAAATAAATCCTAACCACAAAAGAAAGATGTGATTAATACATTGATCATGTTATAAAGTACATGATAATAGTAAAAAGAATTATCGTTTTATTGCAGAGACCTAGCTGAGACTCAATTAGAGCAAATGGAGCAAGGCAGCCCAGAGGCATGTGCTATCCAAACGGAGCTGTCCTCCCCTCATTAACCCAGCATGTATCCATAATCCCCTGCGTTCTGTGGGGGCACAGGTGTCCCCTGTCTGTCCTCAGATTAGCTTTGTAATCCCCAAGACCCCCTGCTCCGGCTCAGCAGCCGCCTCTACCATGACAGTAGTGTTTATGTTTGTGAAGCTGTTCACAGGAATGTCTCGCGCCTAAATGGCCAGTTCATATGTTTGAGTCTGACCTCTTATTTTACCCCCCCAACAAGCACATTCCAAAGAAATCCTACCACTGTACCCAATAAATACACTACACACATATACTCCCCACTGTACTGAATTGCATGTGCTTTACAACACACACCTTAGCTATTGTGGGTTAAAGTTCATCATCTCATTGGTGTTATTTCCTTCACACCATCCCTTCAGTCATTAGAGCCATTTTCTGAAACAAGCAGAGCATTCACTGCACCTTATAGCACACACATCACACTATAAATGATTCCACACTCTGGGAGATCAAAGTGACACTTACAAAATACAACAGCAAACAAATTTTAATCAAATACATGCAAAATATTAAAATTTAAGAGTAAAGCCTGGCCATTACATCTCAGTGTTTGTTCAGTATATCTGAGTAGAACACCTTCTAAAAGTCAACAGCACTTACACTATGAGGAAAACACTGCACTGAGTGTACATTGTGGGTAGAATCACTTTCCATGATACACAATGACTTTCACGCTGGATGTTATTCAAATGTTGGAAACATTATGGGGATGGTTTGGAGCAGCAGGAAGTTGTCCAAATAAAACAAGTGATACATGAACATGCAAGCACTCCAGCCAGGCCAGATGTTGGGTTGCGAAAGTGTCTGGACTGAGGTGGAGTCCATGTTCCAGAGAATGATGCATATAAATCACAAAGGCTGTTTGTGTAAAACATAAACATTGAGGAGTGGGTTGTAGAAGTGATATCATTGGTTTACTGAATATCCATTATATAATGTTTGAACAAAACACCTCAAAAACATGACTGAAAGTTGGTTGCAGGAATAGAGCTACAAATGGGATACCTGAATACTGAAGCTCAGAAAAAGAGGGGTAATCAGTTTAATGCTGCTGTTGCATCTAAAGCTCTTCTATTCACCATGACATCCCATAATATAGAACCACACAGGTAATTTTTGAATGCAGTAACATTTGTACATCTGTTTGTTGTATTGATATGCATCTTATCTCTGCAATGTTGCCTTTTTCCCCCTTCTCACCTTTTGGAAATGTGTTAACTGCATGTATTAATCATTAAGTAAGTTTTATGAGCATGAAGCAATAAAACAAAAACTCTTTTGTTAACAGTTAATAATGTAGCACTTCACATCATGGCAAAAAAATTAAGTGTGTTTTAGACTTTTCATAAAAATGCCAGTTATAATGAATGCCCTTTTAATACAACACACAACAAACTGTAAAACTCCTCTATTATCGCGGAACAGTTAATTAGCAAAAGTGAAGCAATGAAAAGTGTAATCTGAATACACCCTCTCTTGTTAAGGTTCACAGGCTACAGTTTCAAACTTACTGAAGCAGAAGAGATGTTTTTTAAACATGGTCTGGAATACTGTCAAACGTGCAGTAATAACAGGCCTAAAACTTCTGCACACATGTTGAGAAGCTGTGGGCTTTCTGTCCTCAATTCAGCAAACTCTGTTGGAGCTTGGAAGTAATAGTATCACACTAACACTGAATATACACGTACTGGCATAGTTTATCTCAAACTCCTGCAGAATGCAAAAATAAAAATACAAAGCAGCAAACAGTGTTTCCAGGGGAAAGCAAAAGTGTACCGAGCACAGTAAACAGGGTGAAGTGTTGACCAAGCCACTGAGCAACCGTGAAGTGTGTCCATTATTAAAACCTGTACCAACAGACTACTGCTTTGTCTGGAGCTTTAGATAAAGTCTATACCAAACTCTGGCAAGGAGCATGGAAGTGCATTCCTAAAATCTCATATTCTGCATGGCAGTTGTTCACTCTTGCAAAATATGTCTCTGAATGTGAGAGCTCCAAAGCCCAGCATCTGTCAAGCAAAAAACGGTAAATTGCTAGCATATGCCGTTACCTACACCAGTCTTTTTTTTGTCCATTTACTTCACTGCTTTATTAATTTTTTTGATTGATTTCTTATTTTTTTTATTATTTGTCATTGTTCATTCAGTACGTTTTGTTGTTTATTTTTGATTTAATGTAATTAAAGTCAAATTGACACACCATCTTTCATGTAAAAAAGCAAAATGCATTCAAATGCCACAAGAAGTAGATTTATTTACAATACAAAGAGAATATTATGGCAGCTTATAATAAATATTTCTGAGTTTGGGTCCTTGTGAGATGCCAAATTTCTATTTTGCGTCTTAAACTGAAATTGTCTGGGAACCACTTACATTTAAAGTATGATTAAAATGTTAAATATTGGAAAAAGCTACAAACATACACAGATGAGCCATGTTCTCTGTCTTTCAGCAGATTAAACCATTATGATGGTCTATAATCAAACTATACACATACTCAAAGCCCCTAAAAGACGATGACAGCAACTTCAATGTCACATCAGACACTGGCCCGAAGCCACAACCCAGGAGCCAATTTGTCAGAATGACAGGTTTTCCAGCCCTTTTCTCAGATAAAGCTCATTTCAACGATTAATTCTTCAAGTGCAGTATTTGGCCTTGTAGTCTCACTTTACAGCACAGCTGCCACCTTGGAGCCTGGACAAATTCTGGCCATAATGCACTTTTCACAGAGCTGCAACTCTTTCCTCCCTTTTGTGTGGGGTTTCTTGCCAGTCATGGCTGATGACTCTGGCAACTACCAACAAGTGCAACAAGCATAAAAGAATCAGGCCTTTTCCATAATGCATGCGCTCACACCTGCTCCTTATCAAAGACCCACTGACCATCGAGGTGAACACTGCTTCCAAAACTGAACTCCCACTTCTGAGTGATGTCAAAAAGATACAAGTATCCTCTTCCATACAAAGCTGTTCTCATTAATACGAAGCCCTCAGTATAAAAATCATCAATGTCAAACCATACTGCTCTTGCATTCTGACAATTTAAGGCTCATAAATAGGTCCAGCACCCACATGAAAGCAATGTTTTGTTATTTGGCTGCAGAAACAAGGTAAAGTCAAGTATGCTTAAAGATTAGGTACATAAATTGTCAGATCCAGTATTCAGTATTTTTACCACAACCACATCATTTTTATTTGAATCATTTCTGATAACAAATTTAAGTTATTCAACTACTGTGGCTTTGATGCAGCTACTTGTTATCTGAGCTGCTGTACTTTCTACACCACTGTCTGGTTCAGCTGTACAGTATTCAGGTTAATGACACTAAATGAAACTCGAAGTCTGGTACAACTTTAGTTTTTATAACTTTTGTAAGCTACTTTGTTATTTATTTATTTACTGTTGATAAACTGCCTTATTTATTTTATCTATTCAGAATATCAGTTTCTGGTTTACTTGATAACTAGTAGCCAGTACCCGCTCTGAAAAAACACATCAGTCAGCACCTGAAATCTGTTTGAAAGGTTTAACCACATTTTATTGTCCACATCCTTTTTCCTGGTCAGTACTCAGAGCAGTCCATGCCACCCACACAGCTTTGCAGAACCCAAGCCCCCACAAGTGCAAATGTCAAAACTAAACTGTGAACAACAATGCTGACTGCAGTCCCAGAAGTTACAACTCAATGGTGTCTGCTCAGAGACCTGTTTCCACATAATCAGCTGACCCTCTGCCAGCCATGCAGGATTCCTCCAGGCTCTGCTTCGGGGTTTTAAGCAGCATATTATCACTTAACACCACAGCATATCACATCCCGTCTGAGTGGCTGCAAAGTCCTGCACAGACTACACTGACTGCCAGATCCCATCTCTCCACAAGCATTTCATGCTCAGCTCTGTTACGGCTAATTGGTGGGAGAGCATCCCAGGGCTCCCAGCTCAGCAGAAACATGCATGCTCGTACACAAGCGTGTGCACACAGACACACACAGGGTGATGGCCTCTCATAGCCCATTGGGTCTGGGTCCAGTGCCAGGCTCCGTCCTGGGCTCTCAACAGAATAAAAAGCAGCTCTGTTCACTGGGCATGTTGCACGGGATTCAGCCACTGTTCACCCTCTGCTCCCCAGACAATACCCATTGTTCTGATTCTTAATGAAGAGTCGACGTGGAAAAAGTATGAGAGCTTGCTTAGTCACTTCCTGGGTCCAGTATAGGAGTCTAAAGACAGAGGTGTCAGCCAGTGTGTGGTGGAGAGCAGACCAGTACAGGGAATTGATAGATTGAGACACGGTCACAGAAGCCTCGACTATATCATTCACATCATTACGTTTTTGTAGTATGGTAACAACCACGTTTTTATGTTCAATACAAGCCTTTCTCGTAAGCCTGTTTTATTTTAAACCTTCTGGATATTGAGTATGGTCACAATGATAAATGCTATGTTTGGAGAGGAGTCAAAAAGTACATCACATAGACAATAATGCATGAAGGTGGATTTCTGATGTTTTAGGATTGTGTGAGCTACACTGGCACAGGGAATTTAGTGAAAATTAATGGCAGGGTGATTGCACCATATTATCAGAAAATACTGGAGGACAATTTGCAGTCATCAGCCTGGAGGTTGCACATGGGACACACTTAGACATTTCAACATGACACCATTGGCTACAGGAGAAAAAGTGAAGGTCCTGGAGTCACAGTCTCCTAACCTCAGTATGATTGAGCCACAGTGGGGAGATCTCAAATGTGAAATTCATGCAAAACAGCCCAAAGATTTGCAGGAGGTGGAGGCTTTTTGCCAAAAAGAATTTGTGCCAAATCAAGGGAACAACCTGGATACCATTTCATGTCCAGAGATCTATATTTCCAGAACTAAGTAATTTATATTTATGTATATTACCGTACATATCAATGTAGGTACTTTAACATGTTATGAGTGAAATTTCCCCCAAAAAAAATTTCAGCAGAAATTTGCTACAAAATGTGTCTGCTAACCCCCATTCCCAAAAACTACATAATTTTTTCCTTGCCATACACAAAGTTGTACAGCATGCAATTCCTAATAAAAATGATCTTCAAATGGGCATCACATGTTTAATGACATGTTAAACTATAATGACAATTTTGAAGCAAAACATTGTGAACTTGTGTATTTATTCTAGATCACTTCCAGTGAAATGGACACCAACTCGTTGGTAACACCAAGACAATTTTACTGAAAAGGGTTTCAAACCCAGGTAATCAAAGCTAACTAAGGATTATTATCAAAATTAGTGCCATAATATAATTAAGCCATCCACTTTAAAGTTATATTTGACTTTGGCAACTTTGATTTATGAGTTAGAGGTTTACCTTTCCTTTACCATCTGACAAAAGAAAGTGTCTCATCCACAACTATCACAAAAGACTACAAGCTGTCACTGGTGTTAAAGAGGGCAGTACACAGTACAGTGGTGTCCCGGCTAACGAATTTCATCCGTTCCGGTGTCACGTTCATTGGGTGAATCATTCATTAGCCGGAGCAAGTTTTTCCATAGGAATACATGTAAAACCAATTAATCCGTTCTGGACCCACGAAAACTCCCATATAAAGTATATATTCCACACCTGTACGTGCACATTTATTGATTTATAAAAGACACTTACCAGAGGAGGATGAGATGGACACAGCCATTTTTCTTAGGTCTCATGATAAAAAACACAAAATGAAGCAGTATTTTAGATTAAAAAAGGCAAATATACAGCGCAGAATTCACGTTGATGTTTAACTCGGCCAAGATAGACCCCGAAGTTAAGACTTTTGCGTTACGGAAAAAAATTCGTAACCTGAAATTTTCGTTAGCGGGACATATTGGTCGATTTTAATTTGTTACCCGAAAATTTTGTTGGTCGAAGTGTTCGTTACCCGGGGTTCCACCAGAACTAAGTTTATGCAATATTTTACACAGCAACAATCTCAGTATTTTCTTTATGGTAATGATGGTGCCATATTGAGATGCCTCATAGTTTAATCTGAATCCCATTTAAACTAACACAAAGGTGTTTAGCCTGATCACTCATGTTTTATTTAAAGGAATGGTATGTATTTTACAAATTCTGACAGAGCACATCCGTATCTACTAGGAGCCATTTGTTATACACCTGATACAGTCTAAACAGAATATTCCTCCTTGCAGTGTCAAACAGCCACATACAGAGAATCAATAACAGCATCCCTCTGGATACATTCTGTTACACCTGAGTGAGTTACATCATGGAGCTTCACTATGACGACCAGCTACGTGAGGTGGTACAGTATCTGTACTGGAAAACAAAGTACCTGGCACCAACAGCAAGTAGAAATCGGGTCAGTAAGATGTGTCAGAAAAGTTTTTTTTCACCAAAAAACTGAAAGTGCTGCTTTTAGGGAGTGATGGTACTTAAATGGAACAGCAAACCTACAAGTAAGAAAGATATAATGATAATGACAGATGGTAATATGGGGAAACCATTTTTAAATAATAGATATGTGTATGATTGTACTGTATAGCTATTACTATCAACACTGATTTTAGCATGATTCATAATCTTTAATTAGTTCATTTCTGCAGAGCTGACTTCTGGGATTTGAGGCTAGACTGGTGTGTGGGTCTGTCAACAAGACAAATTAGCCTGCACTTGAACATGTAGGCTCCTCGTGATTAATCTGGGGAATAGATTTCAGATACAGCACCTCAGAGAAAGAGCACAAGCACAAAACAGCCGCTTGTGGTGCTTCAGTAGCCTTTAACCAAAGCAGCTTAGATCAAATCTGTGCAGACTATTGAGAAGAGCAGCTACCACAAACGCTAAGCCTATAGTTCCCATATGGCATTTAAACAAGTACTGTAATGCTTTTGCACTTATCTGCTGACTCCGTCATGATACTGTCCTCAGACAGATGTGTATGATCTCCTATTTGATGTGAGCACAATTTCATTTGATACAGCGGAGGCACAGGAGTAGACATGAAGCCTTAGCTGCATTCCTGTTGTACACAGTCACTTTCCTGTGGTTCAGCATGAAGCACACAGAGTAGCTCATACTGTACATGTGACTCACAAAGATTGATGGCAGTTGTTTCTCATGTTTTCAGCCAGTATGTACTGATGGACACTGAAACAAAAAATGCTATTTTGACACTTGCTTATCCACTCAAATGGTCAGCTAAATGTTGTATTTGATTGATCAGGCAATAAGCACAAAGAAAATGGAGCCATTTGGACATGACCAGCAATAATCAAGTCTCAGTGGTGAGTTTGCAATATGCTACGCAAAGTAAACACCATGAGGCCCAGTAATACTGGCTAATCATCACATGCAATCTCTGTTCTTGTACATTTACTGCATGTCACAGATACTGTGGTAACCACAAGAGAGGTCCAGGCATGCAGTAGTGTTTCTACTTAACTACAAAGCCACTTTCTTCATGCTGTATGAAAAAAACCTAATCAGCACATTTCCAGTGAGCAACAACATTCACAAGACACACAAAGAGAAGACCTCAGAGCCTGACAGAATAACGGCTGAGGAGTGAATAACCTCCTGCTTACAGATGTATGGAAATGTGTCTCCATTCACTACTTCAAATAAGTAATCTAAACTACACTTTAGTTCATCACCAAGATCACATGTGAATTAACCTCTTATCACAGCAACAGCCTTGCATTACAATTAGCCTCAGTCAGTTTCAGAGATCAGCCCTTGGCCCCAGAGACTCATGAGACACAGACTTGAATGGGAGCTTTTTATTTAGAGGGAAATGCCAACTTAACAGCAGTAAACCTGACTCTACCCAAAAGGTAGTGTTACAAACATCTAACAATCACAGTGGGGTTGGTGGGCCTGAACAGTCAATTGGCTAGGTGGGCTAAAATACCAACTCCAGGAACTATTCAAAGATTTTTTTTCTGTACAAAGTACTGTACATAAAAAGTGATGCAGCTAAAAAATATATAAAATTACTCCTACAAAGACACTATATTTGTTGGATTTATTGATGCATCTATTTAGGTATTAAATACTTAGACTTAGGTGCAATTATGGATGATATTAGCCACGAACAGTCAAACTTTACTTTAAATTGTAATCTTCATCTTTTTCTATTTTTGCCATTGTGGCACGAATGAACTGAACGTAAACAACTGGAAAAACCTGGGTGACTACAGATCTGTAATTCTTGAGATGATGCATTTCATGTAGGCTCCTTTAGGTCACACAGCACGAAACAGAAGTCACACACGTTATGTCTTTGATAAGAAATACCAGGGTTTTGATTGGTGAGTGTTTGAATCTGGCCACACACAGAAAATCTTTAATCCAAACAGTTCCTGCTGTGGCCCAGTCTTTGGTTGTTGATCAAAGCTATTAGTGGTGACAGGTAAACAGTCCTGCTGTGACGCCATCAGCAATGCATCAATAGACGATTACATTACTGCCTGAACTATGAAGCATATGACACAACGAAAGATAAAAGTAACATGTTCAGAGCTAGTTTTTATTACAAACTTTATAGTTTTTCTCAACCATTTATTTTCACGAGTACTTCTACTTGTGTCATTAGAATTATAAAGTAAAACTAACAGTCGTAATCAGTAGAGAAAATCAATATAGACAAAAGCTGCAGCCTTAAATATTTCTAGAAATGGAAAAAGGATAAATCAAATATTGCTGGCGCTGATGTGAGTAAAGTTTATGAATACCGAAAAACATTAGTCATCACTTTCAATTCATTACTTAACAATTTTTGGTATGAGTGAGTGAAAATGTTTGAGTCATGAGTCAGTGAAGAAAACCCAGAGTGATTAAATCAGCTCAGATATGTCACAACACAAAGATGACAGTGAGACGCGACGCTGAAGCTTCGCAATCGCTCGCTCTAATCTGCAGTGAGGTCATCAGAGTCACTCTGTGCCACTCGCTCAGGGAATCAATGAAGCCAACGTCCATCAGGCACGGCCACATTAGGCTTTAAATGCTGCTAAATAATGCTAAATACTGTGATTATGGCGCTAAAGTCTTCTAATGCTGCAGGGCATCTATCTCGCCAGGGGCTGAGGCATCAGGCTGGAGCAGAGAGGATGATGGGAAGAAGAGGGGGAGTTCCTGACGGGAGATGACGACAGGCTTTTCTGACAGCCGACGTAAAGCCTCTGTTCAAGTAAGACAGGTCATTCTTTACTTAATGAGGGAAACGAGGGTTAGTTACATAAAGCCGTTTCTTGATTTTTCTGATTTTTGTTCATTTCCTCCATTGTTTTGGTTGCTTTTTTATTTAATATTTTGTTGATTATTTTGTTCACTTTCAACTGATTAGTTTCAGTTTTGGTTCTTTTTTTTAGTCATTTTGTTTATGACTGACTTGATGATTATGTTCACTTTGTTCAGTGTGGTCAACTAAAATGGTCTTTTCTTTATTTTTTTTTCTTGAATATTTGGTTCTTGTCCTCTTCTTCATTTTTGTTCATTTACTTGATTATTTTTTTTGGGGGGGGGGGGTTGCTATTTTGTTGATTATTTTCTTCATTTCTGTGTCTTTATCATTCTGATACCTATTTTTTGTTTCGTTTTCTTCATTTAGTTGATAATTTTGTCCAGTTCGTAATCAGTGTTGATTATTTTTGTTCATTTAGGTATTACTTAATTCACTTTTTGTTAATTTCTTTTAATTCTTTGTTCATTTCGATGACTATTTTTTGTTAATTTTGGTCCATTGTGGTGATCATCTTTTTTGTTAATTTTCTTTAATTTTTTGTCTGTTTTTAGAATTAGTTTATTCTTTTTCTAAATTAAAATTTACATCGATAAATTTGTTAATTTTTGTTAATTGTGCTGCTCATGTCATTCAAATCTTTATTAATTTTCTTTAATTCCTTGTTCAATCCAATGATTATTTTGTCCACATTTGTTGACTATTTTGTTTCTTTGTTCTGTGTTGTTCATTTTATTGATCATTTTGTTAATTTTCTTGAATTTTAAGACATGACTGTCTTCCTTTTGTCAAAGTTACCAATTACTTTGTTCATCTTTTAAAATTTTGTTCACATACTTCATTATTTTGTTGAGTTGTTGTACATTAATGGTCATTATGTAGATGTTTTTTTGTTCATTTTTCTATATTTTGTTGATTGTTTTGTTCATTATTTAGCACATTATCTTTTAATTTTTTCCATTTACTTCATTATTTTTGTTTATTCTGATTATTTTGTTGATTAAGTGCTTATTTTTATTCATTTTGATTTTATGCTGTAAAAGCCTATATACTTATTGCACATAAAAAAGGACAGAAGACAGATTATGGCAGTTTATGATTATATTTTCACAGTTTGGTCCAAAGAAGATCCTAAACTAACTCTCCTTTGCATCTTGAGCTGAAGAAGTTTGAAATCACATCTGAAAACCAAACTCTAATTGCTTTCTGATTGGTGGCAAAATTGACAGAATAATCGTAAAACTGAACAAAAAATTCAAGGAAATTAACAAAAAGTTAATGAAATAATCAATAAAAATAAATATATCAAAATAAAAATGAATAAAATAATAATAGAAATGAACAAAGAATTAAAGAAAATTTTAAAATGAATGAAATAAACAAAATGGATCAAATTGAACAAAATCATCAACAATGAACAAAAATTGGACAAAATAATCAAGGAATATAAGAAAACAGGACAAAGATGAGAAAAATAATTATCATAATGCTCAAAAAGAACCACAAATAAAAGACAAAAAGCCCACAAAAATAATCAAGTAAATGAACAAAATTAAACAAAAATGAATAAAAAGGACAAAAACTTCAAGAAAAACAAAAAAATAACGACCAACAAAATTAACACCACTGCACAAACCCTGAACATCATCAAGTCAATAATAACCATGGTGACCAAAATGGACCAAATGATTTTAAAAAGAAACAAAAATTTTACTAATCAATTAAAGTTAAACAAAATAAATCAACAAAATATTCAATAAAAATGAACCGAAACAATCAAGAAACTGAGCAAAAATGAGAAAAAACGAGAAAATAAACAAACAAAGCAAAACATGGATGCGCAAGAGGGAAACTGCAGGTTACAAGCGAGAAGTAGGAGGATCCTCAGAGCCGACGTGATTAAGGAGAAAACTCAAATCCCCGAGCGGTGTGACGTCAGCCCTCACTATCCTGCAGTCTCTCTGCCTCCAACGCAGAATGGGATTCATCTGTGTCTGACAAGCAGCAATCACACCCAAACACACTGTGACACGACCATTTCCACCGCGGCGTGATCCGCTTTTTATAATGGGCTTACAGGCTGAGAGATCTGTGCCACCAACCTCAACTAAAAAAAAGTGTGCCGTCAAAAAAAAAAAAAGAAAAGAAGCAGCAGCCCGAGGAGAATTACACGTCTCCCGTGTCTCTAGGTGGAGGCTTACAATCCGACAGCGACATACAAGAACCGGCTTACTCAAGTCAAATTCCTACTGCTGAGCAACTAATGTTTATGGGAGCAGGCAACAATCACACTTAACCCACATTTTGCTCCATCTCAAATTTCAGCCGAACTGCCTGACTTCACTGTTCTACTGCAGTAACAACAGACCACTGTCCTGCAAATTCAAGCAGTAATGAGCCAATTCACAAACCAAAATACTGGGTTACAGTGGAATAAAACTTAATGCTCAAGTTCTCCTAAAGTCTGACTGTTATGGTCTTTATTTGTTTCATTGTTCATTCTACCCGTCTTTCATGTTATTGATTATTCTATTCACTTTGCGGACGTAGTTTTGTTTAATTTGGTTTTGATCTTTTTGTGTATTATTTTGCTTATTTTGTTGACATTGGGAAATATTTTACACATTTGGCTGATTATTTCATGCATGATTATTTATTTTGAGGATAATTTGTTCATGTATATTAATTTCCAGAATTGAATTGTCATTTTTTGGTGATTATTTTATGCAGTTTTGCAATTTTATGCAATCTTTTTTAAATTATTGTCTGCATTTTGCAGTTTATTTCTGATTTTTTTTGCTCCGTTTTTGTTTATTTTATTGCTGATTGCTCATTTTCTTTACTATTTTGTTAATTTCTGTTACTTTTTTTGGATTATCTTGTTCTTACCGTGGGTTATTTACTTACTTTTGTAATTGCTTTGCTCATCTTGTTCATTTTGTTTATTATTTTATGCATTTTTGTTCATTTTGTACATTTTTGTCCATTTTGAGAATAATTTGATGATTGTTTTGTTACTTTTATGGATCCATTTGTTGATTTTTTACTACTTTCTTTTATTATTGTCTCCATGTTGTGGACATTGTTTTATTTGGTGGATTTCATTTTTTGTTCACTTTTGAAAATATGTTAACCCTTTTGGTTGCTTAGTTAATGCATTCTTGTTTATTTTGTGGATAATTTGTTAATTTTGTGATCATTAAAATTTATTTTTGGGGTTAATTTGCAGTTTTGGTTGTTTATTTTATGCATTTTCAGTTTTATGGATTTATTTTAGTTTTATGGATTTATTTTAGATTTTTTTTGTTCTTGTTAATTTTCTTGAATATTTTGTTCTTTTTTGTGTGTTATATGCTTAGTTTTGGTAATTGTTTTGCCCATCTTGATCATTTTGTGGATTATTTTATACATTTTTGTCCATTTTGTGGATAATTTGATATTTTTTGTCATTTATGATAATTTGATGGATTTATTTGTTGATCATTTTGTTAATAATTTTGTTTTTGTATGGACTTTTCTTGTTTTTGTTCTTTTTTGATCATTCCTTCACAATTTTCTTCAATTTTTTTGGCGGGGGGGATTCTATTCATATTTGTTCTTTTTTGTGTTATTTGCTTATTATTGTAAATTGTTTTGCCCATCTTGTATATTTCACTGATTTTGTTTTCTAATTTTGTGGATTAGCTCTTGATTTTTTGGGGTTTTTTTGTTCATTTTCTTGACTAATTTGTTAATTTTGGGTCCATTTATTTGGATTATCCTGTTCATTTTCATCCTTTTTATGAGTGATTTGCTTATTTTTGTCCACATTATGAATTGTTTTGATCATTTTGTGGATTATTTTACACAATTGTCCATTTTGTGGATAATTGTTATTTTTTCCATTCATTCATCATTTTATGGATTCATTTGTTGATTTTTGCCAATTTTTTTGATCATTTTGTTCATTTTTGTTCTTGCCATTTTGCTCATTCTGTTGATTTTTTTCCTTTATTTTTTTGTTTATTACCTTTTCAGTTTTTGTTCATTTTGTCAATTACGTGTAATTTTGTTCATTTTCTTGATTGTTTTTTTTTATTTTGTTGCTTTTGTATATTACTTTGCTAATTTGGGGATTATTTTGCTCATTTATATTTCTTTTCTACATTATTCTGTACATGTATTTCGATATTGTTACCTTATTTTATTGCTTACTTTGGTCACTTATTATTTGAATCATTGGGAACACAGTAAGTTCAGGCTTCTTACTTACACATCTAATTTTTTACATTTAAAGAGTGAAATATATTAATATGCTTGGATAAATGGATTTGTTTACTGTAGAAATTTGAGACATTATAGTAGTTTATAATGACTTTTAATGTATTTATTTTACTTTTCTGTCCCAAGGAGAGGCCAAATGTGTCTTTTGGGTTTTGAACTGAAAGTGTTCGTGAACCACTGACCATTTGTAGACCAATTCCTGAGGTGTAACACTTAAAATCATAGTGATCTTTCATTTTAAAGGACCTGTTAAGCATTCCTTTTCCTTGTATCATAACTGTGGCAGACGCTGCTGACACTTTATGATGTGACAGATGTTTCAAAGGATCCGGCTTCATGCTGGGCACTAAGAGCTTCAGTAGAGAGCCAGCGCCCCGAGTCATAAAATCAGAAACGGCTGCCATAAAACAAATAAGTTGCCATGTTATGACGGGAAGTGTGACTTATACTGGGACATTTACATTAGCACAGAAGGCAGGTCAAGGCTGATAAGAGGACTACTGCACAGAGAGTTTGTATATTGGTTTAAAGGAGCCAAATGTTGATTCATGTAAGTGTGACTAAAAGATCAGATTGACTTTATATCCCTCTAAACTGAAGACAGACTAAAACAAAGACATATTTATTCATTCTTGGTCTTGCTGCAGCTTAGATATATATACTTATATATTCTACTTTAATGAGAGTTAGAAGGAAAACACAAAAGCAACACTATACAGTATGTGTGCCATTATTGCAGACACTGACACAAGTAATCAAACCTTTTTTGATTGGAATAGTATTTTTTCTTAAGAAAAAAAAAACATCATGTGTTTTGTACAAGACTTTTTAAACTCAGGACCCAAACAGAAATGTATCAACTACAAAATCTAAGTTGAACTGAAAGCAAGTTTATAACATTTTAGTGCATTTCACTCTTTACACGTGAAATATACATATATAAGAATGAAGACTGTTCGTTTTGGTTTAAAAGTGAGCAGAATGAGCACGAAGTTGACTACATAATGCAGAAAATGAACACGTTAAAGACCAGAATGGACCAAAAAATGAAAAGTTAGAAAATGAAAAAAAATTAACCAAAATAACTAACTAAATTGACATAAATGAACATAATGATCAAGAAAGTGAACCAAACTGAACCAAATAAGCAACTAAATGGACAAAACAATCCAGAAAGTGAACCAACGTGAACAAAATAACTAACAGACAAAAAATGAAACAAAGTGAAGCAAACTGAACAACACAACCAACTATAAGACAAATGTACAAATTCATTAATAAAGTGGACAAAAATGACCATAATACTAAAGAAGTTACCAAGCCAATAAAAGAGAACCCCACGACCTCTTTTGGGACCCTAACCTGGGTTAGCTAAAGTCACTGTTGGACAAACAGCCGGTCCATGTCCAGCTGTCTGTCCCGGGAGACTGAGACACGCAGGAACAAAGAGTGGACACATGAGGACCGTGTTTGTCTTCTTACCAGGACCATGGCGAAGCGCTCCTCCAGCTCCCCGGGCTCAGGCATGGGCAGCTTGAGAGGCAGGTTGTGTCCCCTGAAGTCCGGGTGCTGCTCCATGCTCCCTGCGTTCCCCATGACTGTGTCCTCCGCGGTGTCTCCAACAAACACAACTTTTCTTTTAGAGAAATCTCAAAGGAGCAGAAATCTCCGCACGCGCTCTTTGCTGTTGCTCTCGCGGACTTCTTATCCTGGTCACTGGTTCAGCATAAAGCGCACGTGCGGGTCCGAGGAGCAGCGGCGGCAGCACGAGCCCCGCTTGGGCATTTTCACGGAACAAACACACGACCTGGAAACTTAAGTCTTGCCGCGGCCCGTAATGTGCTGTTATCCGTATCTTGCACAATTCGGGCTCCACTCCCAGTCGGTAGGAATGACGACGAGCATGATTCACGATGTGCAACAGCCCGCCGTGTGTTAGTGAGCTGGCTTTACTAATCCCCCCAATGCTGACCAGCTAGTTAAGGCGGAGGGGGTCCACGCACGGTCTCAGACCCACACACACACTCCACACACTCTGCCCTCCTACAATGAGCCCTTTGAGGGGGAAAGCCTCCCTCTCCTTCTGGGGCGTAGCTCCCAAAGCCGTAGCTAAGGAGACAAGGGTTTCTGGTGCATTGTGGTACTTTGAGTCCATTGTGGAGAGGGCAAACCCAGGGCCATGACGACCTCCACAACCCCCAGCCCCCTCCTCATCCTCCCTGTAGTGGGCCTTGA
Source organism: Pseudamia nigra (assembly GCA_029823295.1). Classification (NCBI taxonomy): domain Eukaryota; kingdom Metazoa; phylum Chordata; class Actinopteri; order Kurtiformes; family Apogonidae; genus Pseudamia; species Pseudamia nigra. The sequence goes on from JAQQAE010006188.1 coordinate 16,390, forward strand.
GTAGGAGCCCCTCAGGCACGTATCTATGACTGAGGGGTGACTGATTCTTTTTGGGTTACATCGAGTGGAGGACGGGGGTAAACAAACAAGTACTGAAGTAAGAAGTATTGTTAGTAAGTTGAAATTGTAAGAACTGATGTCTCTGTGGGAGTTCGAGTTGATTATGAGGGGTCAAGAGGTAAACTCCTTCAGTCAGTGTGATTGTTTCTAAACTTTTTGTCATTACAGAAACTGTGCGTGAAACCCATCCTGGATGCTGTGATGTATGTAAATTTGTTGTGTATGATTGCTGTTAATGTTTGCATCTGCTAATGTATTTTGTGACCATGTTGTGCTACCATCTTGGCCAGGTGACTCTTGGCAAAAAGATGTGTAATCTTTTACCTGTGGCTTTTACCTGGTTAAATAAAGGATGAAAAAAGAAAAAAAAAAAAGTTCTTTTATAATTACTGTATAATGACTGGAGTACAAATACTCAGAGGTGAGTAAGAGTGGAAAAGTATTAGATAAAACTAT
>JAQQAE010006189.1:0-16904 GCA_029823295.1 Pseudamia nigra
TACCGGGCCTGGCGGCCGTTAGAAAAATCTATAAATAGGCCGCATCATTGTATAAGCCGCAGGGTCGAAAATGTGTGGCAAAAGCAGCGGCTTATAGTGTGAATATTACGGTATAAATCTGAACTCAATGGCTTTAACAGGCAAAACCCCCTGTTTATAACATAACATCCATTTCTGTTACAAGAACTCAAACAATGTTAACCAAGTTTTCCTTCTGTCGACTGGACTGGAAATTTGGTTTGAAGACATTTCGCTACCTATCCAGGAAGTTTCTTCAGTTCTGTACTGAAGAAGCTTCAGAACTGAACAGGAAGCTTCTACTATGACCTGGACGACTGAGAATCTTCACAGACAAACAATATTAACATGTGCTGAATAAAACCTAGTTTAAGTTGGGGTGGTTGTCATTCAGTAGGTAGAGCGGGATGTCCACAAACCAGAAGGTTAATGGTTCAATCAAAGTGTCTCATGTCCAGGCCCAGGTGTTCTTCAAAGACACTGAACCCCAGCTCCCAGTGAGTGTTCATTGGTGTGTGAATGTGTCTGAGTGAATAGGTGAATGGAAAGCAGTGTAAAGTGCTTTGAGTGCTCTCATTTTTTGTGTCCCAAATAGGTCAAAGAATTTCAGGTGCAAAGGGTGGTGACACTTAAAGATGTCATCTACAATGTTGGAAATTTAGTTCTTAGCCTCCTAATGGCTAGCTGTAAATGATAAGAGAGGTCGTACAGTTTACAACCTCATAGGTGCATGAGGTCATGCACTCAATCGTAGAGTTAAAAACAGTCATAGCCATAGCTACCACGGAGCTAGGTATAATACCTTATCTAATCACAGAATGACCGAGGAGAGACAGCCTGCATTTCAGATTCTTTCAACAACACAGTGCTGTAAATATCTGTTGATCAATATTAACTTTTTCCTCATTCCAGGCATGACTTGAAGTTTGCATTTGGAGTTTGAAGTTTAATAAATTCTAGTACAGTGGTATCTCGGACAATGAACTCTTCTGACAACGAAAAATTCAGATACTGAAGAAAAAAACTGCAAAAAATTTCACTCGGACAACGAGGTTTTAATCGGAGAATGAATAGTCACTTCCGGGTCTCAGCGAAGCTAACAGCCGTTAGCCAAGCTAACAGAGGCTAGCAGCTAACAGCCATTAACTTGTGTTATGGAGAGGATACTGCTGCTTTGGATCAACGAGAAGGAAATCGCTGGTGATACTGTACCATCATTGAAGCCATCGGGCAGCGGCGTGCCGACTCCCGGCCCACAGGCAGCGGCGTCCCGGCCCGCAGGCAGCGGCGTCCCAACAGCGTGTCTGCGGTCGTCCCGCGGGCAGCGGCGTGGTGGAGGTGTTTACAGTTATGGACGTGTACAGTGTCCACAGATATACAGTACTACCAAGTCATAAGCCAAGGTGAGAATACATTCTAAATCATTTTTATAACTAATTTCATGCATTACGTTTCAGATAATTAACATAACTTCCTCTTCAAATAATAATGAATAAATGTGCAGGTAGGGGTGTGTAAACATACTTTATATGGGAGTTTGTCGTGGGTCCAGAATGGATTAATTGGTTTTACATGTATTCCTATGGAAAAAGTCCATTCGGATAATGAATCATTCGGATACTGAACGTGACGCCGGAACGTATTAAATTCATTATCCGAGATACCACTGTATATTGTAAATTGTCACCAAAAGCATTGGTGATGGAAATGATGTATTTTAAAAAAAAGTTTTTACAGTTTCTTGATGTGATTGATGGGAAATTGAAACAGTTTTATGAAAAGTGGCTGGTCTGATTAGCTATTTCCAGACAAAACAAAGAAGTACATGGATTTTCCCAGATATTTCACCCTGGAATCTCAAGTCCACTTGTCATTTTCCAAGGGGCGTTGCCAACAGGTGCAGAAACCAATCTGTACCAATCTAAAACCAATCAGTAAACCAAAACTAACAAACCAAAGAGCAAACTAAAGCAAACCAAAAAGTAACAGTTGGAGCCGGTTTTTAAATTAATGTTGCCAAATCAAACACATCGTAGAGCAAACACATCGTTCTTGTCAACAAGGGATTTAAGTGGTCTTTTGAGTCACTGGATGGAATCTGTCCCATATCAGGTAAATGGCTGTGACTGTGACAGTTTTTGGTCCTGTGGAAATCTGTTTGTGTGTCCAGATGGATCAACCAGAGCAAATGAAACCTGGTTTACAGGCGAGCATAGTCCCAAAGCAGTATGTGTGGAACGATGCAAAAACCAAATTTTTCCACTTCCATGAAAAAAGTTAAATACTGCACTGTTTCTAGTATCCAAAAGTCTGGATTAACTGCTCATTTTATTCCAGCCATATGTGTAATTTACTTGATTCTGGCACGCTCTGATAACATTATGCACCCTAGTTTATTCAGTGCAGCTGATAGAAGCAGTCAAAAAATTTGAACACACTTTCCCTATGACTGTTGTTTCAAAATTTTGGATTGATGGATGGAAATGTTTTATTTTCAATATTTTACATTGATACTACAGACATCCAAACTGTGAAAGAACACATATGGAACATGTCTGTGAAAATTCTCAGTTATTCAGGTCATGGTTTTCAAGGTGTGTAGTTTTTCTTTCTGTCAGCTGAACTGGAATTTTTGTTTGAAGATGTTTCGCTGCTTATCCAGGATGCAGAACTGTGCAGAACGGAAGAAACTTCCTGCATAGGTAGCGAAACATCTTTAAACCAAATTTCCAGTCCAGTCAACAGGAGGAAAACCACATGCCTTGGAACACATATGGAACATATAGTAAACAAAAAAATTGCCAAACAATGTACATGCGTTGTATATTTTAGATATATAGTTTAAAATTAACAGGTGTCCATCTTAAAAGTTAATTTGTGCTTATTTTCTCACCTTCAAAATGTGTTGTAGACCCTCAGTGGCAGAGGAAGGGTGGGCACAGAGTCACTCGCCCTGTTAGTGCTACTTTAATACTGTACACGTCCATATTATGGCAAGAACCACTAAGTTAAGAGAAAAGACAGTCCATTATTACTTCATGAAATGACACACACTCAACATTCTTGACACACACCCTTCGTCTGCACAGAACACATTTTCTTGTTAAAAAATACTAAAAGTAGCATGTACAGTATCTTCATAATGTGGAGTTTATTACAGAATAATAAAATGCTGTGGTTTCTCAATTCATTTCTGTTTGCGTGATTATTTTGTACACTTTTTTATTATTTTGTTGACTTTTGTGAGGTTTGAGGGTGATGTTCACTTTTTTACTTACTTGATGATTTTTTTGTCAATGTTGTTGCTTAGTTTGTTCCCTTTCCTTCATTTCCGTGCATACATTTTAATTGATCTCTTGTTAGTTTTTGTTAATTTACTTGACTATTTTGATCATTTTTGCCCAATTTGTCTTTCTTTTTTAATCTTCTATAAAGATTGTATATTATATGGTTAATTGTCATTAATATATTTGCTTGTTTTGTTCATTTTTATTATTGTGTTTGTAGATTTTTGCTCATTTTGTTGCTTAGTTTCATCACTTTGATAATTCACTTGATAATTTGGTTCATTTTATTGTTTAGGTGATTTTCTAATTTTTTTAATTTCAACATTTTTTACTCTAACTGAAGGACCTTTTTGTCATCCCAAATGATTAAAAAGTATTCTGCCAAACAAGTAATCTGTGAAGTACTTTTGTTTGAAAAAAAAACTTCTCAAGTACATGTAAAAGAGTAAATGTACTTGAGTACTACACACCTCTGATTCTTCCATAGTTTGAATGCTTCATTATTAATGTACAATGATGGAAATAATAATAAATAAAGATAAAGCGCTGTAAGAGGAAGTGCATCTGGTATTGCGCCTAATTTTTATTTCCTTTTTCTCTTGTAGATTCATTATCTTATCTGTTGCATTCAAACATGGTGTTAACATGCAGAACCTTTCACTCATGACACCAGCACAAGTGCCCTCAGCTCCTTCAAGCATTCTTGCTCTTTCACCCAACATTTATAATCACCCCTTAAATGTAGCCTCCATATTTGTTTTGGCACGAAATGAGATGGACTCATTTATGTGCGCGATACAAAGGAAAATGACTCCACAAGCACCCTTTCTCACTTTCTTCGGGCATGACTGCATCACTAGCTTTATGTCACTGGTGTATAGTACAAGCCGGTGATAAAAATGAGCTTGGCGCATAAAGCAGCATCTGCCCACGCAATCTGCACCATACCAAGCGGCCAGTCTGGAGAAACCAGTGGAAGCACAAATACACTCCCTTCTTCTAGTAGCGCTTCAACAGATTAAATAGTGCTTGACATAAATTCTAAAGGAAGGGAGGAGATCACCAATTTGGAGTCAAATCTCCACCGACATGGTGATTTGAGCATTTTTATGATGGTCCATAAATCAAAAAAGGTAGCCCTGCACAAATAAACCAACACTTTATATCTCTCAATGCATTTCAAGCACACAAAGTCTTATAAAAAACATTGATGCTCATAGTGAGAATTGTATTAATTTAGGAGTATTATCCATGCGCCTGTGTTAAAGTAAAATGTAGTCTGGTAAAACCAGCATGTGGGCGTATAGGCCGATATGTCATGCTGAACATAAAGGGGCCACAGTGTAGAGTGAGAGCAGATGCAGTCCTCCAGGGGTGTGGCTGGCACCGGACTGCTTTCCTTGGCCACTGTCCATGTTCTCCCACTGGTGCAGGACTGTAGGAGATGCCTTTAATATGGCTTTAAGTCCCCTTGAACAGTGGGGAACCTAGAGATCCAATTTAATACCGGCCAGCTGCCCAACCTCCCTATGCACAGTCTGCCATATGTAGGTCTTACTGCGAATGAGCAAGATGTGCCACTATGTGATTACATGTTTTAATGATGCATATGTAAGTGTGTATGTGAATGATGTATTTTATGACTTAGTTTGAGATGTGTTCACAGCAAGTTGGAACAGAAAACTTGCGAAGGTATAAACACAAATTTGATAGAGTAGAAGAAAAAAAAGTCTGACAATCATCATTGAAATGGACGACGATCAAAAAAAATCAACTTTCAAGATTTCTCTCTTGTCAGTCGCTGAAAACAAATTAAAGATCTGTACAAAAAATACAAAACAGATCAGTTAAAACAGTTTGAATGGAGCAACATACAGTAAATAATGCTGAGCACGAATACAAGTTAGTGGTGGAATGTGTAGCATTTAGAGGATTCTATTTGCAAAACTGGTATAATGATGATAATTAGTGTACATATCATGCTGTCAAATGTTACAATATAGTGAGTCCACTGTGTTCCACCTCTACAGTAGCCCAGGACATCCAAACCAAACACTGGCTCCTCAGAGGGCCTTCTACATTTTTAGCAGCCACTCGTTTATCCTACAGTACCCGCTAGGAAAGAGAGAGCATGGGTGGTACGTTTGCAACATATATTGTAATATTATAATTAGTTCTGTCTAAATTTCAGTGTTAGATGCATTAGTTGAAGCAGAACCTTTGTCATGAGGGTATTTCCACCTGCGTCTGCTATCTGGACAACTTCCTGTACCTGTTAGATGTGATCTGGAGGAAGACACAAGTGGACATTTCTCTAACTCTCTACTGCATTTTACAGACTGTCATCTCATTTTTTATTATTGTGGGTCACCTGCCCAGGACCCATAACATTTGCAATCTACATGTACAACTTTACCACAAAATGGTGCTGAATTCCACACAGTGTACATTTAAATATAATAATCCTAAAATGCAGCAATGATCAAAGAAGCTACAGAGTCAATAAGTAGAGCAAATGGTGAAAGAAGCCATGGAAATGAGAAATAAAGCACTATTTTCTTATTATTTTCTTCTCAGTGGTTATGTTCTAAAGGAGCCACAAACTTGCTATGATGGAAAGAAAGACTGTGAGGAAATGCAGCTGGGGCACATGCTTCCTCCTGTCTGTGGCCAACAGGTTTATTCCAGCTGTGTGTGAATCTGCAGAAATTCATACTTGTGGTGTCTTGCAGTTAAGTCCCAGAGGCCCAAAGATGTCCAGAGCACAGCAAAACAAGAGAGGTAATATACAAAGAACAGGGCTCTGCAGGTAAATACTGAGAAGGATTTTGAGTTCATGCTTGCACATTCAACTACAGGCGACCCCTATGGTGACTTTCCTAAATGCCCTTCTGCTGTGTTAAAAACAACAGGGAGGCTTGGAGTGAGTAGTGGCTATGGGAAAAAGTGAAATCACACTTGAAGTATGCTCATTTAATCTGATGCAGTAAGGTTTCTCTCTTTTTACTGGGTGCGGTGCACAGAGCAGCTAAGTAATTTGGCATTCCAAGAAGAGGAGGGCCCCACAGTGCTCTGGCTTCTTGGGCGAAAAGCCAAACCCCACTACCCAACTCTTCCTTCGAGAGCAGCGAGAGACAGTATGAGCTGAGGTTTGACACTGGGCCACTGGAGACAAGAAATCCTAACCTCAACCCCGACCCCTAAACCACGGCAGGACTCCTGAGGCCACCCTCACTCTGAACACGTGGATGACATTTACTGTGCAGCAGAATTCACAGCTCTATCAGTGATCTCATAAGCTGTGCGGACAAATGGTTGTCTGTGTAGTTTCAGGTCACTGTTTTTACAGAGGGGAGCGGGCTTTTGCTGCACGCTTCATTACTGAAAGACAGGTCTGGCTTTACAAAGAGCCCTCTGAACAGAGCTGTGGCATCGTTAAAGTTTGCAGACTTTCGCAGCTCCAGAGTTCAGTCTCTCCCTGATTCAGACAGATACGCAATATATGGAGAGGTGATGAAAGAAAACCAACAATTGCAGATAAAGTTTTGGGGGGTGGGTGTTTGTGTATATGCCTATGGTGTGTGCAGAGTAATGATGCGCTGTGTCTGACGGGAAAGTCACATCTTAATGATGGATGGTCGATTATAGAGAAATCTTCCTGCTCGTCCCAGACCCAATGCACTGTTATTAGCATGCATATAAATGGATCATACCCAGCAGCCTCTTCACTCTCTCCCCCTAATGCCATTAGATATGCAGCCCTGTCTCTCCATCAATAAAGCATAGTCATACTGGGAATTAGTGTGTGTGTATGTGTACACTCTATATGTGTGTGCATATGTTAAAGTGACAGAAAACAGCTCTCAGTTCACATTAACTCTTTGAGACCTGACCAAATGCCACATGTCTTTCCTGTAGGATATCATAAGGGTCTATTTTTGATGATTGTGAGAATGCATGTGAGGAATGAGTGCCTTTCTAGACTTTAATTCTAGCCTCCTTTTACAGACAAGAAAGGCCCTTTAAAGAATTAAACCTTGTGTTATGAAAAGGTTGAAAACTAATTTTAAAAGCGAAGAGCATATTGCTAGAGGATATTGAGTTTTTTTGTTTCTTTAACATTTCAGAATGTATAAGTGACTGTCACCCTGTTTTTCATACATTACAGGGTCTTAGATCTATTTACAAAGTTGCATTAAGGGGAGCGGTGTCTGCAGTGATGCTGACTCTGCGTTGGTCCGTAATGGGGAAGAAGGAGCTGAGCCGAAAGGCAAAGCTCTCAATTCACCGCTCGATCTACGTTCCTACCCTCACCTACTGTATGGTCATTAGCTTTGGGTCACGACCGAAAGGACAAGATCCAGGATTCAAGCGGCTGAAATGAGTTTCCTCCACAGGGTGGCTGGGCTCTCACTTAGAGATAGGGTGAGAAGCTCAGTCATCCTCCATGTTGAGAGGAGCCAGATGAGGTGCCTTGGGCATCTGGTTTGAATGCCTCCTGGATGCCTCCCTGGGGAGGTGTTCAGGGCACATCCCACTGGTTCCTACCAGGGAGGCCCTGGAGAAGATCCAGGATGCACTGGTGGGACTATGTATCTCGGCTGGCCTGGGAACACCTCAGGGTCCCCCCAGAAGAGCTGGATGAAGTAGCTGGGGAGAGAGAGAAGTCTGGGCTTCCCAGTTCAAGCTGCTGCCCCTGTGTCCCTGCAACCCGACCCCACGGAGAAGTGGTAGAAGATGGATGGATGACATTATGGGGACATAAAATTGGAGTTATTATGAACAAGGTTAGGTGTATAGCCCCTTTACACAGGATGGGGACCTTTGTGCCACCTTTGAGCAACTCAAAAAATGGCCAGGGCACTCAATGGTCACTTAAACCCAGAAAATCCAGTGTCTATGTAGGGTAGTTTCTGCACCAGCAATTCGTGTGCTTCCCTTGAACCACCAAAAATGCAATTTTTGGACACTTTCATGGTAACCGACAAACATCCTCTGCATCCACTGAGCCACTTCCCTGCCTCCCCTGTGCTTCCCCTGTGCAACTGAAAGCAACCAAGATGATTATAGGTTAACATTGGCGACCCCCGAAGCAATGTTTGGCCAATAATTGAGCCTCCTCTATGCCCCCTCTGTGTCTCCTCTGTGCCATCATTGGAAACCAATGGTGCCCTGATTGACGGGCACGTTTGCAGCAGAATGCATCAACTGTGCCTCCATTCTGCAATCACAGCAATGCTTGTGCCTCATTTCAGCCACCTTTCAGCAATCAACCCTCCTGGGCGACCTCTGTGCAACTGTTTTGAACACGTTCAAAAATTTACAGTGACCATGGCATCCATGGGGATGTGTGAACCTCCTGTGAGTCATCTTTGAACAACCTATGGCAACAATTCTGCCTCCTTTGAGCATCTAACAGCGACCTGGCAAATTTTATGGTCGCACATGAGAGGCACAAAGGTCAACATCCTGTATAAAGGGGATTTTAGACAGGTTGTGGTTAATGTCAGGGTAATTCTCCACAAAGATAATGTCTTGTCTGTTAAATACATGGACACCAAACGTGTATGTGTGAAGGGTTTATGAGGACATTTTAGAGCCAAACCAGGAAGTGAAATTGGGTTTATGAGTATCCTACTTCTGAATGCTGTTTTACTAACTCATTAAAGCTTCATCAACCATTGGCTAAAAGGTAATTTTAGTGTTGTGAGTGTGACATCTTAACAACTACAGTCAAGCTGTCCGTAAGGAATAAATGTTTTATTAAATATATCGAAGCTACGGTAATCTGACTCAGCAGGAGGCAGACCTATCATATAGACCTGTCAATCAGACAGAGATCAAAGCTTTCTTTTCAATATCCTATTGAAAATAATGAAAAAAATGTAAAGATAGACCAAATGACTGAGAACATGATGACTCATGAAAAATACTGTATTATTTTCTTATCTTCAGAAAGAAGTCCAGTTTTGAACAAAATGGAGGTCACCCCAACAATGTCACAGCTTTACTTTATTGCGACACTGGTTTTATTGCCAGATGTCTGTAAACAGAAACAGTATTCAAGTAATATTGTCAGTTCGTAATTCTAATGACTCAAGTAGATATAGAAGTGCTCATCAAAACAAGTACTGAAGTAAGAGCAAACAATGTCTCATTAAAAAAACTATTCAAGTAGTGAGTAACTTCATAGCATTCATTAATTTGTTCATTTTTACTAAAACTGTTACCTATTTGGTCTTGTTAACCTTCTTAATCATTTTGATAATTTGTGCTCATAGTGTTTCTTATTTTGTGACATTTGTTCAATTTCTTGATTATATTGTTCATTTTTGTGAAATGACTTGATCATTTTCATATTTTTTGCTTTTGTTCATTTGTCAACTTACCTGCTTTGTTCAGGTTTGTTCATTTTCTTGATAATTTTGTCATTTTTGCCCATTTTGTTGATGTTGCTAATTTTTGTCATAATACATTTGTTATAATTTGTTCATTTTTTTTATTATTATATTGTACTCTCTTTAAAATTCCAATAATTTTCACTCCTACTCATTGACGTGGAGCAAAATGTAACAAAGCAGAAGTACTTTTTCTCATCACAAATGTAACTGAGTCTGAGTCAGAATCTACTCTCTGAAGCACATTTTATGGGAAAATCTACTCAAGTACCTGTAAAGGGTTAAATGTAATTGAGTCGTACCGACCTCTGCTTGTACAGCCCCTGTAATGGCCAATGGTAGGGACACTCTCAGCTGGATCCCATAATGTAAAATCATTCTGGGGTCCAGACTTGGACCCCATGAGGATTTAAAGACTCGAGCTAGGGTTAGAGTGAGGTCAGGGGTCCCCAAACATTTCACCTTACGCTCAAAAACCCAAACATACAAAAAGGCAAAAGGAATTGCATTCTCTTCTGTAATACTTACTGGCTTCCACTGTTGAATCAATGTTATATAAATGTACTTTGTTATCCTATCCTCATATATGTTATGTGTTTTTAAAGTTAAAGCCCATACCGACTTTCGTCACTCATTGATTCTAGGCCTACCAGCAGCGATGAGTGTCAGCTGCTTTTTCCATAAAGGTACCTCAAACAGTGACTTTCCCCGATGGGAATAACATCACACACATCTGTCCAGTTTGTTTCATCACTGTACCTTCACATATAAAACACACCAAGGCCTGTTCTCTGCATTTCAGATCACATTTATGAAATCGTTCTTGTATTTTCACATCTTTATCATGCGCATAATGGGGTGTGAGGGGATCACAGTCAACATTACATCAACCAGAAATCACAATTAGGTTTTCAGGTCCAGGTTTGTGAGCGGAAACCTAAAAAGAGCTGCGCTAAAAACAACACTCTTCCTCTGTTTGAATTAGGAAAACTGATTCATATATCATAGCATTGTTCCACATTTCCCTCTGTCAGTGTGGGTCTCAGCACTGAATTTAGGAACATCAGCTTTATTTTGCCTCTCCCCACAAGTGATGGACACAAGGATATGCCTTTATTTAGGTGTATGAACAAACTGGACACTGTTTTTTGCATTTATCCATGCTTGGTAGAACATTTTGGTGTTGTTAAGACATTTTAACGTGTCCTTCAGGGTTGTAGAATCAGCAGTAGTGAAGAATAAGTGGGCTTGGGAATTATTATGTCAATGGAATGTAGTCATAAAGACAGAGATACACAAATGTGTGTATTGCAGTGTGTTCATATATTTGTTTTGGATCTATGTGTTTGTTTATTTCACTGCATATGCACATACTTTGCATTTGGGTGTGTGCTTAGGGGGAATGTTGTTTAAAACCTTCAAGTAAAAAAGTAAGTGCAGGCACTGTGTGGGTATGTGTGTGTGAGAGAGAATGTGTGTACATGGGCAGCAGCCGTACACTTTGCCAAAAGGCATTTCCTAATTTACTACCTGGCAATCCTCAGTATGGAGGAAGGACGCCATCGAGGGATGCATAAATCTTTGTAACATACAGGTTATTGCTCTTTTTATGTTGAAATTCTGCTTGCCTTCAAATGTTACAAACAATGTTTGCTTTAACAATACAATCTGTTCCACACAACTGCTGTTTGTTTTATGGACTATATACATTTTGAACTTACACTCACAAGCAACAGACAGACACCAGAGATATTGCTGAGCATAATGAACTGCCTCCCTCCCCAATAATCTAAAAAGTGACATCAGTGCCTTATTTAAGAGGAAAAAGTGAATTATGTAAAATGTCTGGCAGTATTTCCCACCTCATATTGCTGTGGTAAATCATTATAGAGCATCATTGAGATTGTTGCTACAAACAAGTATGTTTCATAAATCTGTGTGTCTGTAATTGTGTGTTTATACGAGCATATGCCTGTGTGTGTGTTTATATAATCAGGCTACATTCGAGTCCCTGAAACCCTTCTTTAATGATGCTGATGTGTCTTCGTTGTGGGCCACTAGCTGCCAATTTGGGCCAAGCCTCACATGTACCCAGTAACAACAGTTTTTATGAAATCATTAGGTCTCATCTGTGACCTGTTGTGTGCCTCAGAAAAGCAACTAGCATTTCTCATGGTAAGCCTGGATGGAAGTGTCTTGCCATTTTTTAAAAATATTTATTTATTTTGCAACCACATTATGAAAGTGCTTCCCAGAACATGCTCTACAAATAGCTCGCAACAAATAAAACAAGCCAGCTGATGCAGCAAACAACATAAAACTGTATCGTTTGACATCATGTGAGCTTTCTGTCACCTTCCATTGTCTTTCATCACTACACAGTCGAACACCTGCAGGCCTTATGAAGATACTTCCTAATCAAAGATGACGTAATTGTAAGTTTTTTAGTGTTTTGGAAATAAGACTGTGAGAAAAGGTCGATTTGAAGTCTTGGCTTTTGATAGCTGCCAGTGGAAAGGAAGGGCCTCCTGCTGATAACATGTGCTTTTTCTTCCTGACACTTCTATCCAACAGTAGCTGTGTTTCCCTCAGTGTATTCATATATGTGCATACATACAGCACATACACATTATGAAGAATATATGTAGACAAGGCTTCATAGAAATGGAAAACTTCCAAAGACTTTTACACTCATTTGAAGTGATTTGTACTCAGATTTTAAGTGGCTCTTTTTTAATCGGCCCATCCGATTAAAAAAATCATAGATACAATATACGTCAAAATTCCAAATACACAGTTTTATTAGTTTATTTAATTGTTTTGATCATTTTTGCACATTGCGTTGTACATTTTGCTGATTTTTGTTGTCGTTATTGTATTTTTTTGTATTCGTTAATTTAGTTCAATTTATTTATATTACACATTTTTATTAATTTCCTTGATTATTTTTTGTTACTTTCACTCATTTTGTTCATTTGTAACTAATTTTATTTTGTTTTGTTTGTTGATGTATTTGATTATTTTGTGCAGTTTAGTTAATTTGACTGATTATGTTGTTGATTTTGTGCTCATTTGTTGGGTTTCATGCGGGGTTTTTTTCATTTTTTGGTGTTTTGCTGTTTGTTTATTTTACACCTACTTGTTGAGCTCTGGCCAATTGTAACTGAGTAGAAGTATTTTTTTCCAGCATAAATGTAACTGACTAACACTAAAGAGTATTCTGTGAAACAAATACTCAGAAGTACGCTTTTTTTTAGAAAATATTACGCAAGTACATGTAACTGAGTAAATGTACTTGAGTACAACCTACCTCTGCATATCCTTGTTTAGGCTCATTTTATTACTTTACTTTCCTGTGCTCTGAATTATGACTAATGTGCAGGAGGATTAAAGATACTAAACTGCCACATAGCTGTTATGCAACACAAGCGGCACATATTATTCAATGCAAATTTCAGAATGTATCTCTTCCTAGGGCTTCAAGGAAACTTTTCCACATTATACATCAAAACAGAAATAGTGTCCTATCATACAGTTCTAAAATATGGGCTGCAGTGGTAGAAAAAAAATGCAAAATGCACAGAAAACAACACTATAGGTGCCACACTGCAGTAGCAGGTACACTGAAAAATTCTGGTAGCTCATAGCCCAGCCTTCTGATGCAGCCCAGCTTATTTCCTCCATACTTCTTGATGAAATATGCCTAATTATGCATTTTTTCTTGTTTTGCTACATTTCAAAAGTTTACCTCAGTTCTCGAAATATGACTAGTGTGTTGGAAGGATGAAGAAAGGAACAAAAAAAGAGAGTGTAGTGAAGAAAAGGGATACTGAAGAGTGTTGCAAAAAGGGAGAGAGGTGAAGGGCAGTAATGGGGTCAGCCTCAGAGGTGAGGGCTATCATCCATCAATAACATCTCCTCCTACATACTATCATGAGGCGGGTATGCATCTGCACATGTAAGCACACATAGTCACACAAACTCACACGGAACCCCAGCATCAAACCTTGGCTCAGTGTCTGTTGTTTGATGAAAACCAGAATGTCCTGCCACATCACACAAATCCCCCTTTAACTTTCCAACAGCTTGGGCATTACAGGCCACACTGTGTCTGTGTTGACAATATATAATGCCCAAGGATTATCTTTTGGGTTCAACAAAGATTTTAGGCCATGGCTGTCTCACTGTGGGTTTACACAACCTTTGATGGATACTCCTGTTTCTATTAACCAGCTGTGTACTGTAGGTGTAGCTGTGCCCTCTGGAGTGCCGCATCAGTCTTTCATTTGTCTGCAGTTTCGTGTAAATTGTACCAAGTCCCATCTAGGTGCCAGCTGGATGAGATTGCATATCCCAAGCTGTCATCAGCAGCTTGTTCTTAAGCCCAAAAGCCCAGAGTGTTCCTATTTAGTCATCTGCACATTATTATACAGCTGAAAATGCTCAAATGTTGCTTCCTTTTTTCAGTCACCAAATGAGATGTTGAACAACTACAACCCACTGAGATCTCTGAAGCAACCACAAGCCTACAGTAAAAATATTAAACACTGAAGGATCCTCTCAGTACCTTTAATGGTGAATTAAAGAGAATAACATACTGATACTGTTGGAATAATTCATTTTTTGTGGTTGCCACATTGCTTAAAGGGTGTGTAGGCATTGAAACTTGGCTGGCTTTACAAATGAGAGGAATGAGAGCTTTAAACCTCTGGCCAGATTCTGCCTGGAACAAGGCAATCTCCTTCACTCACAGAGCCTGCATTTTTAATGAGAACATCTGCTCCGGTGGCCCTCTGGTGGAACCAAGGCTTGCTAAATCACACAGTCAAGCCCCTCAAGTCGCTCGCAGTGGGATCTGCTCAGTGCAGTGATCAGACGGGGCTGGCCACTCCACACAGACTACTGGCTAGTCGAGAGAGAGAGAGAGAGAGAGTGGGGGGGGGAGTAGTTGATGTTCGCCGCAAAAAACTTCACCTGTTTCTAAAAGGAAGATGAAAAGAGACAGTGAAAGATGAGGACAGGAAAGACTGTGAAGAGAGTGAAACTACGGCATAAAAGTGCATATGCAGCACTTTGTTTTCTACAGGTGATCGACTGGCTCAGAGGCCAGACTCACACTAATAGAGTAACATTTTAAATGATATCTGTAGGACTCATTTGGGCTTTTAGTCACACAAAGATGCAGTTTTCTGCTCCCAAAAACTGGCCTTTTTATACTAGTCATTAGGATGAATAAATTTAAAAATCCCGGAGTATTGCAGGACTGGGAAAATAAAGCATTTCTAAAATGCTGACATAAGTGTTCACAGAAACAGCTGCACAGCTTTTTTCACATCAATTAACAGTGTAACAGTAGGGAACCTGTTTTATTATCCTTTGCCATGCTGGATAATCACAAAATATATAAATCAACTATAAATTATGGGTTAAACATACTGGTTTCAACAACAATCTAGCATGGCAAACATACTCAGAGGGGGGTAGATGCTTAGAAGAGTTGTGTGTGTATATATATATATATATGGCGATAAGGGACAAATTACAGAAAAAAACATCACTGTGTCCAGTTCCAGTGTGGCTTTAAATCTACAGCTCGTGGACTCTTCATTCTTCTAAAAGACATTCTTTCATTTGTGGATTTGATAATGGAAGTGGAGACCAGCATCTAACATATGACCAAAATCTCCCAGACATTCAGAGATCCAGTGAGTCACATCATCGCCATCCTCTTCAAACTATTCAGTGCACCCTCAGACCCAATGGCTGAAGGAACTCTCACCCTAAACAACATGAACAACATGCAAATACTCAACAGTAGCAAAAATTTAAATTTGATGTTGTGACTAAAGAAAAGAACTGACATACCATCACTAAAATGCTCTACAAAGGAAGGAAACATAAGTAACAAATTTGCCCTGGTGGACATATTTGTTATTTATGAGGCAATATATTTTTATCATATACATAAAGACCCTAAATATTTGAAGTTATGTCATATGAAATTTATATATTTATGTCACGGTATAAAACTAGCAGGAGGTTTCATATAGTGCATCAGGTTTGTGGGTGCTGAGCTTGTGAAGGGGCATCATGGGGTCATGGGATTGAGATCCTCGCCAAAGGACATTTAATGTGGATTTGGTGTGGATGTCATCCTGCAAGACAAGTTTACATATTTCAAAACAATATAAAATCACAACATTTTGGACTTTCATCATAACCATACAAGTGGACAAAATCACCTACAAATAAACACCCACAAAGCTTAAATACAAAACTTGGGGAAAAAAGGTCCTGCAACATTATGACAGCTGAAAAAACTGTATAGCTAGTTTGGATTTTCCACAAAACCCAAGCTCTGTTATGATAAAAAATATATACAGTATATGTTTTTCTCTTAATGTGTAAATATATTGTATAAATGGAAATTGAATAGCTATATGTACATATGCATATGGGATGTCTGTAATTTTTGGCACTGGGAAATCTGTGAATATCATTATTTACGCTTCAAGATAAAAGTTTGGACACACCTTCTCCTTCAGTGTTTTTTTTCATGTTATTATTATTATTTTCAATATTGTACATTTCCACTGAAGACATCCCAATTGTGAAAGAACACAAATAAAATTATGTAATGAATAAAAAGTGTTTTCTTGCCTTCTTAATGTGCTTTAGACCATTAGTTGTCTTATGCAGAGAAAGCCCTATTAGTGCTAATACAACTACTTTACAAATACGTGTATATTACAACAAGAAGCACTTAGTTAAGTGAAGAGAAAAACAGTCCATCATTTCTTTAGGAAATGAAGGTCAGTCTGAAAAACCTTAATGTCCCCAAGACCAGTCATCAAAATCATCAAACGCTGTCTGAGGTGTTGTAAATTAGCAGTTTTTGAGGGTAGTAATTCTAATAAACCTGGGATGGTCCTCATGAGAGGCAGTTTCATCATAGAATTTGATAATTTTGGCAATTGAACATCGGGACACATTCAAAGTTCTTGTTTGACCTTCATTTTCTAAAGTAAGGATGGCCTGTCTGAGTATCTTTTGGCTTTTGATCCAGCATGAGACATTGATTTTATTTGTTCTGTTTTTATTATTGTTTTTAATTATTTTTATTATTTGCTGTTTTTAATCATGTGACCTTTTGTTTTTATGATGTCAGTGGACTCTTAGTTTAGTTCTCAGAGTGATTGTG
>JAQQAE010006190.1:0-16904 GCA_029823295.1 Pseudamia nigra
TCTCTCTGCCTACGGACACGTCTCCCACCTCTCCTTCTTCGACCAACAGTAGTCCAGTTTCCACCAGCACCCTGTTGGTTAACAGCACAGATGGTGGTCGTTGTTAACCCAGGCCTCGACCAATCCGGTTTGGAGTGTTATTTGAATGATTCGCATGTTTGATTTGGCATAGGTTTTACGTCAGATGCCCTTGCTGACATAACCCTCTGCATTTATCCGGGCTTGGGACCGGCATAAAAAAGAATACTGGCTTTTGCCCCCCCTCACAGCTGCATTTCTGTTTATTCCCATTAATATCCATGGAAAGTTTCCAACATTGAAAATTCCCAGAGATTTGCAATTCTAACTCAAGCAAAAATAAAATTTGGCTGTTGACCCTAAGAGTTGGTCTAAACAGTGGCTGCCATTCTTACCTTATACGTGACTGACTGAAAAGTCCTTGTATTTTGCAACCCTAGTGGGGATGTCGTTTTAAAAATTTGTTCTTCTTCGTGAGCTGCATTGACATTTGTTTGAGATCTTCTATCAGGATACAGTGAACCTCTGTCAGAAATAGTAGATTAGCTCTACTGAATAAGCACCTGCTATAGTTTATGGATCCATTGTAACAACAGGTGTTTCAGCCCTGACTGTGTCACAGTGGATGTAACTTGGACATTTTGGGTGGAGGAGATCAGAGCAGGGGGCTGTGACTACAGTTAGAATGTATGTCTTTTCAGATTCAGTAAATGACAAACAAAAACATATATCATGTAGTCCTACTGACAAGCATGCAGTGGGAATACATTTTGGAAAGTATTTTGCAGTATGTAGAGATCAGCTGGAGAAGATAGACTGCCATAGAATCAGTCAGGTCCCTTAGCTAATCCTGATTTCATAAGCCACCAGCCATGATTGCTAATATTAAGATATTAAGTGACAGAGTTTGTGTGTCAATGTGAAAGAGCAGGTCATGCATTTAACATGAGGTAGCTTCAAACTGGACAGACCATATGAATGTTTCATTAGCTCCTCTGAGTTTATTAGCGTGTGTGTGTGTGGTTGTTTAATGTGTGTGTGAGTAGGAAGGGGCAGTGGGGTGTGGTGGCAACAGCAACTTCAGCACAATGACAGTAAGGTGTTGTGACGTCACATTGTGCTGTCAGATCACATGTTGTCATCCTGTACAGTCTCCTGATCTCACTGTCTGTGTTGCTGCAGTCCTCTTGATAGCAGATGTCACACTGGATGTATATGTAGGAAGAACAAATGCTTTGTCCTGACACATTTCTCTGAAAAGACTCCAATCTGTAGGGATGCTTAAGAAAAGTCTTGACATTTCCAGGTTTCCATAGCTATTGTCACTTCACAAATAATGCTTTTGGGAAAATAGTTTTAACTGGTGCTACCGTTAAGGTTGTCCATGTTGCAGGAGCTATAGATCCAACATCAGTGAGACTTAATTTCTGTTGGGATTTTCATTAAATGAGTTGAATAAATCCAATTAAAGATTGATCTAAATGAAATATTTAGCTGAAGACAATTGCCCTTTGAAATTAAATCC
This sequence comes from Pseudamia nigra, assembly GCA_029823295.1. NCBI lineage: Eukaryota > Metazoa > Chordata > Actinopteri > Kurtiformes > Apogonidae > Pseudamia > Pseudamia nigra. Next base: position 1,544 of record JAQQAE010006190.1, read on the forward strand.
CCAGTGAATCAGGTTTCAGCTCCTGAGGATTCACACGCTGCTGATGTTCAGTTGTATCAGCTATTTAACAGAATTTCATCTGGCAGCAGAAAATCCTTTTATCAGGATTACAGCGGTGGGTGCTGCAGGAGCTCCCTGCAGTCACTTAGAAAGCACATGGCATGTAATTGGGACAGAAAAAAAACAATGCTCTCAATAAGAATTGATGACCTGGTGCCAATTCTTAATAAAAGATGTGCACTTTCAGTCAAAGGTTTAAACACATCTTGTTCTTCAGTGCTTGCTCGTTACTTTTATTATTTTTAACATTGTATATTTATATTGAAGACATCCAAACTGTGAAAGAACATGTATGAAATTATGTAGTAAACAAAAAAGTTTTAAACAACCTGAACATGTTCTATATATTATGTCAGGGGTCTCAAACTCATTCACAGCTGTGGGCCAGATTTGAAACCGGGTCTACATTGGGGGCCAGACAGTCAGTATTTCTGTAACAGACCTAAGTTGGCTGTGTTTTAATCAGGGGTATTATAATTATTGTCATGAACTGCATATAATGCATTATACATACATTAATATGAACTGAATTAATATGAACTTCATGATGTGTTATCAAATATAGAACCAATCAAGAATTTGAAAGTGTGAGATCATATTTAAAATAAAACACTTTCATATTAATTATATGTTCTCGCTTTATGAGCAGTTTATTCACTGAGTCATTTCCACTGAAAAAGGTTTAATCACAACAGTTAGAAATATACAAACTACAATGAAAATCTAAAAAAAAAACAGACAAAATATTTGAGTCATAAATGGTCTCCTCTGTGTTCACTGCCATCATATGTTCAGTCCCCTCTGCTTTTTTGCTCCTCTGAGTGTTTCCTGGTATGTAATGCACTGATACACTGTCAGCTTATCTGTGCAGGTGTGTGACTTCTCCAAATCCTCTGCACTGATCAGCTCATTTCACTGAACATCACAGGTGTCATCAGTCCCATCAGTCTGTCCCAACATGGTTTGATTTAATTACCCATTGATACTTCACCAAGTATGTTCTTTTCGTAGTTCTGATGTGCGTAAAATCTCAGAAGTTTTTGGCGCATCCACAGACGATGACTGTACAGTATCACTGCTGTCATCGTCTTTTGTCTTTTCCATCTGCTGAGCGGTGTGAAGCTCGTGTACGTGATCAGCAACAGCATTTGGTCTGAGGTTGTATCTAGAAATGTTTGCTTTTTGTCTGGACTCATGACGTCAGGTACTTTTATCCAGCACCGCTTCATAAACTCCGTCAGTAAAAGGCTGCAGTACGAGGTGCCCATGAGCTCATACTAGTGATCGACTGATATGGGTTTTTCAGGGCCGATACTGATTATTAGTAGCTAAGGAGGCCGATAACCAATATTTGGAGCCGATATTCATTTGCCGTAAAAGTGTAAAAATTGGCATAAAAATGTTGAATAATACAAGCACTTAACTTAGTTTAAATGCCTAAAGCATGTTTATTTAACCAAATAAATAGAAAATAAATAGCTCCAGAAGTGCATGGATCCTAGACTCACAAGTTATTGTAGTAGTCATGAACTGTAGAGTTTTTCATGTGACTTTCACACAAGCACACACTAGTCTCTACATGGCATACATTCAACTCCTTGCTAATACATAGTCTGCTGAGTGTTTAGAGCCAGACTGGACAACTAATGTTATGGTAAAAACTAATCAGTCTCCACCTTAACGTGTTTCCCTGCGATTAAACAAGTGAATTTAGTTTTCATGTGCTCTCTCCCAATCACACACAAATGCTTTTACTATCACGGACTGTTTGACTGTCGATATTATCAGCAGCCTTCTTTCAAGTGATTCACAGACATGTCACGAGGTACGTTAGTGGCAGCTAATGTTTACTCCATTCTATTCTGCTGCACACTGTAACATTCATGGTAGTTGCGAGACATAGAGCACTGGGATTTTTATTACATTTTTGGGAGAGTTTTCTGCTTTTACCTTTGACACATATGCTTGCTCTGTGGAGCGTAAAACCCTTTAACACTGAACATGACGGCACCGACACATTTGCGCGTCACTTACCTGGTGAGGTGGGGAGACGAGCCCCGAGCGGGCTCTCCCTTCTGGCGTTAAGTGCCCAGTTGCCCGCGACCTACTCCGGGAACAGTGGCAGGTGGGGAGTTTGACTGGGCTGGTACACATGTCAAACGGTAATGCAGGTGTCCTAAGGCGAGCTCAGGGAGGACAGAAACCTCCTGCAGAGGCCCCGCTGTCATGGTCTATAGTCATACTGAAAATCTAGATCAAGCTAGCTTTTGCCTTTCTGCACAGTGGTTTGTTTAAATCAGATCGCGCCATGGGCGGAACAATGCAGGAGACAGAAGCGGCAGGAGAGAGGGAGAGGGTCGTCTGAGCCAAAATAACCCAGTTTTTAATTGATTTCTTGATATCGGCCCGGCGTATTTAAAAACACCGATACCGATATACGTCAAAATTCCAAATATCGGCGCCGATAATCAGTCGACCTCTAGTTCATACAGTTGTTAATAATGTCATCATAGAGTTGTCTTTCACATCCTCCTCACATTATGATTTTGTGAACATAGTCTGATGTGACAGATTCTCTTGAACTCATACATTCTGCAGCTTCTGCTGTTTGGCCTGCTGTTTTGTCTCATAGTGCTGTCATTATGTTCTGTAATTACAGCCACATCAACGTCAGCTCCAGCAACAAGGGGAACATATTCCTAAACTGATCCTCTGTGAAGACACTATCCATTCATCCCTTTCTTTTGCAGTGTTATAGCTTACTTTTAATCTGAAGTGCCCAGATGGGTGCTCTCTGAGATGTGAGGAGCGGTACAGGTGTGAGCAGCGGGAGGGGAGCTTGCGCTGTTGCAATGCATTGTAGGATTTGTAGTGTCAGTGGTATGCACACTATTCAGTCATGGGCCAGTGATAATACAGATGTGATATTATCTTGCAGGCTAAATGTAATCATGTCTGGCCCACAGGCCGCATGTTTGACATCCCCTGTATTTCCAAAGTGTCCAAAGTTGCCACGTTCAGCTTTTCATTCTCTCATCAGATTCACATGGTAGTTCTATGGCATGGTTTTCAAATAACAGATGAGCTTTGTCAGGAGTTAATTTGTTCCTTCCTTGCCATCAGTTATCTTGTGCACAGGAAGGGTGGAAAGCGAGTCAATAACCTTATTAGTGCCATTCCAACCACTGTACAAATCCATATTATGGCTTAAAATAAAGATAAACTTATCCTCTGCAGCATAGGCAGCTTTTGGTCTTCCTCTCATGGGATGTCCTAATGAGAGCCAATTTCATCATGGTGTTAGATTTTTTTTTTGGCAAATGCATATTTAAGGTTCTTGAGATTTTTCAGATTGACTGACCTTCATTTCTTAAAGCAATGATGGACTGTCTTTATCTTTATGAATTCTGAAATCAAAAAGTTTCCTATGGATAAAGTCAGATACTCAATGACAACTTAAAAATCACTACAGAGATTCTGAGTCTAGTGAATTCGTGAGGACAGTGCATAAAATTAGAACAGGACCACACTAGAAAGCATGATTAATTGACATATTTTTATACTTTTAATATTCAGAATAGATATAAATACTTTGTGACTGACCCACAGTGTGTAGAGTGTTGATTAGACTAAATTGAAGTGCATTTATTGTGTTATAGTGTGCTGAGTGTTTTGCTGACCAGCTGGTGAAGTGTCGGAGCAGGTGGTCTTAAAGAAAGAGAATCACACCTCCACATCCCTGGGGTGGGGTGGGGTGGAGTGGAAGGAGCGCTGGCAGGCTGCTCTATAAATGGGCCTATAATATGTGCACCAGCATGTGCCTGAATTCTGCTTTCAGCCAGTTTCACAGTGTGTGCTTCAGTGCACAATTCAGCTGTGTTGAAATCCTATGCCTCAAAAGAGGATAGAGCATCTTTCATGAAATATTTGAGAAACATTATTCTCAAACTGCTAATGATTCCCAGGCTGCTACTACTGACGGCAGTGTGCTAGTTCTGCTGAGTTGCTGTTTAGTTACATCCTGTTGTTGCAAACATTCTAAATGCTCGTAGTGTCTTCTCAGGATGTTGGTTTTATTTATTTTGAATTGTGTGTTGTGCTAAAGCTGAAGTAACAAAAGCAAATGTGAAACAAAAATAATTTTGTCAGCTTTTTAATAAAAATAAAAGATTAGCACTGCGCACTTTGACAAATTTGGAGATGTTATTATTTCTTACATTTAAAAACAAACTTATTTTTGTGTTTTGCATTTCTGGTTGATGAAACAAGGACAGTTGAGTACGAACATCATGAAGAAGGAAACAGCGGAAGGATTCATTATCAAAATAATAGAGATTCGTCAATAGCTTTGTTGTTGTTGTAAAGTGCTCTATAAATGAAGTTTCATTCATTCATTCATTCATTCATTCATTCAATATTTTTAGTGGCATGCATTTGATACAGAACATTTCACTTCTTAAAGACACCCTTAGGTTCTTATGGAACCTAAATGTGTACCGTATTGGATAGAACCTTATTAACATTATCTGTACCAAACACATGCTTTATCTTACAAATATGCCAAGCAGCTTGGATTGTTTGGTTTTGCCTGCAAGATGCAAGAAACACTCTATTTTTCTTTCTTTCTTTTTCAACATACTCAGCATAACTCCTAACACAACATATTTGGTGTTTGCACAGACATGGCATCGGTTAGGACTGGAACAACACATAAATTATGGAATGAGTTATGTTGAGCCATACATTTGCATGGAATAAGTTAATGCCATGAACTATTTGAACTGAACATTTATCCTCACTTCTTATGGCTTCTGCTCCCATGCAGCTTGAAACATCAGACTTTTAAAAACACGAACCTGTCAAGTGTAGGACTTCTTTAAAGAAATTCCTAATAAAATGGTGCTCTCACACTTTGTAAAACTGAAAGGGCATCACAACAAAGACTATCTTGAACAGATGCTAGTGGTATGGTATGGCAACAGTGCTTCCCAACATGCTTGTAAGTTATAAGCAGTTTGTGAGTCACTGGTCACTTCTACACTGTACAGAGCTTCATGGATATTGTGATTAGTGTAGTGATGGATGCCTTTTATTCTTTTCAGCAACAGACAATGGCTAAATAAATATTTTACCTTAACGTACGTGTGTATTTGCCCAGAGTTAGGAACTGAGTGCATTCATACTGATCCCAGGTGTGAACTGTTATACTTTAAAATTGTGATGGCATTGATTTATGTTAATGTTAAAACTCAAATATAACAAAATAGTGTGTTATCCAGGAAGCTTTGTATTCCCCAGATGGGTCAGCTTCTTGGTGTGAATTCAGGAGGAATTCAAAGAGTTCATTGAAGAGATCCTGTTTCTGGGATGGGTGTTTGATATGACTGCTTTGTTCAGGAGGGGGAGGGGCCTTGCTCCTCACTAATGCCTCTTTCAGACCAACAACCTGGGTCGGGCCTGGGTTAGTTGGTTTTGTCAATTCATACCAAGCCAGGCAACCCCAGTCCTGGGCATTCAGACAGGTCGTGCATACTAACGAACTTAATAATGGGTGGGCACACAACACATCAAGACCAGGGGCAGACTACTACACGTTACGTTGCACTTTCTTCTCTGACCTTTCTGGCAGGGCGCGAGGAAAGCTGGACAGGATTGATGTGTGCTGTGTGTCCGAAGATCTTATGACATAGCTCAAAGTAGCCAGTCCATTCACCTAGCACCTCTCCTGTTTTAGTTGTGGTCGTGGATCTTTGTGTACTGTTTTTTCAATGCTTTCAGTTGATTGGTAATCTTTGGAAATGGCGGATACCTCTGGATCATTAGCTTCACTATCTTGGCATACATGACGTTGTCCCTCACCGTTCTGGTCAGTTGTGTGGTTATTTCCTACTTTCAACGTATGGTGAGGAGCTGCCGGATCTTGTCATCTTGCCACATGTCTCTATTTTTTGGTCCAAGGTTGTTCACAAGCTACAGTTGCATCGCTGCAGTGCACCCTCATTCTTAACCAATACGATTCATTTGTTCCCCAGCGTTTAGCGACCTGGGTTGGTCCCCTTCACACCGAGCCCATGTCGGACCCACCTCTCAACCCGGGTCGCCAGGGGGGTCGCTAACCCCCCTCCATACACAAAATCAAACCGGGCCCGACCCGGGTTGGAAGCTTGGTCTGAAAAGGGTATAAAAGCAGCATCCCTCAGAAACACTTCTTTTTAAAAGCAAATTCAAAGAAATGTTTTTGTTTGTAGACCAAGATGAGTCCTCTCCTCTCCTTGTTTCTCCTCTATGCATCTCTTCCCTCAGCATCAGGCCTGCTGGACCTCAGAGGGACACCGATTAAGCCAATTGAGGGCAGATTAAGCAAAACAAAGAGCTAAGTGAAAGGAGAGCCTGAGTCCTACTGGTGCTCAGCCAAAGGGAATAATGACACCAGTGGAGTCTGGATGAATTCTCAGCACCATACTGAACCACATCTCTTGTGCTGCGTGGAGGAAAGCCTCATCTATTGAACTCCTTGAAAGAGGCTGCTCGTGTTAAAGTGGCCTTTTCTAACATACAAACTTCCCTAAACTAGTTTGGGTGTGGATAGACCAATGTTAAATCATAATGGTGTTTTAGAATTCAAACAGTGCCAGTTAGTAAAGTTTGCATTGTTCAGGTCAGAGATTTACTGAAAAAAATGGAAGTGTATTGAAACTTGTAACATGCTCAGTTTATAGAAGTGACCTCATTTGAATCCTCTTTTGTTCAACCTGGGTCTACACAGGATGTCATGACATTTTGTCAGTAAAAATCAACTGACAAGACACCACTAACACAATCTCTTCAGTTGCTCAGATCCGTCTCTGTCAGCCTCACCAGAAAAGCAACAATACAGGTGAAGTTCTGAAAGAGGCTGAAATGATTGTTACGTTGCAACCTCATGTAATCACATGATTGTGTTTTTTGATTGCGTTAGTGCATGTAAAAATGGCAACTCCAACCTGCTGGCATTGTTAAATAGAGGTAAAGTGTACAAGGAGCTGATAGTGGATGTATATTGCAGAACAAGTAATCTAAACTCACACAGCTGGTGATTATTTTTTATTTCCAATTGACAATAAATAAGTTTGTTTTTGCAATATTTGTCAAAATTTGGTGTTTGCCTAGTAATCCATCTTTTCCAACAATTAACATGGTTGTTGTACATATGTTCACCTTTGGCCAGATTTTGGGGGTCACAGGTCAAGGTCTGTCCATTTGCACCAAGGGCATTGTGACAATACATTTTAGCATTAACTCCTAAAGATTGAAAAGCGTGTATGAACGTGATTATGATGCAAGTGGGTGCATTTGTTTTAAGTTACAGTTCTTTAAGATTATAATCTGCAGTTGTGTGCCTATATGAAATTTGGTAATAACCTGTTTCGTCATTTTGGTGTGCGGACAGTCAGACAACGCGCTGCTCAAACTGCATAATGCAAGCAGTCACAATGATTCTTGTATAGTCAGTTGCACCAGTTTGGTTCAGTAAACAGAGCTGTAACAATTCTGTAACACAGTAAATTTGAGAAGAGGAAAGATTAGATTTTCATGGGTTTGTCATTCATATACATATAGAACATTCATCAGAATGAATAGAGCACTCTATTTTAATGCAGTATGCAGGTTTTTTCATCCCACCTGTGGTTCCTCCTGCTGTGGGTTATACGGTTGTGCTACAAAGACTTTTGGTCCAGTTTGTCTTTGAGGGACAGATTAGACAGCTTGCAAAGATGCCTCAGGAAAAGCCCCAGCTGAAAATAAACACACACAGCCCACACACCACACACTCTCTCCAAATGTCTACACAAATGCAAATTGCACACATGGCTGCAGATGCCTGAGGCCAGAGAATGCCCTTTCTCCATTGTCTTTCATTTACCTCCTGCCTTTTCTGTGCATTATCCCGCTGCCTGCTTCATTCATCTGCAAACACCAGTTGCCTTCCTACCCCCTGCTCCCTCCCGCTACATTTTTATCCCCTCTTACCCTGTGCCTCGACATCCATTGTATGCTCAATCATCTCTCCCTCATCTCTGTCCCTCGCTGCATCACTCACACCCTGTGCTCTCCTCCTTGCATCCCTCCCTTTTTGTCCCTGCTGCCTCCTTATACACCTGACTCACTGCGGGCCTATTAAGCATACTGATTCTGGATTTAAAGCCTGTGTGTGCGCAGACACTGCAGCAGTCTCATCTACTTCCTGTCGCCATATGCTGGTGGATGCCTGTAAGATGCTTCCCAGAAGGCAGCTGTCCTAGCCTTGAATACAGAGCAACACCCAACACGTGGCTCTTTGTTGAAAGCAGAAGGTTCTGCACATGCACATAACACAAACGTAATGATAGACAGAAGTGACTTTATTATTCTTCTTGTGTGTATTTTATTATAATTGCTCAGGTACTTTTTAGATCAAACTCCTCATACATTTATGTACAGTGGTCTGCCCAAATTATTTTCTTCTTTTTGATGCTTGCTGTGTAGCTCTTGGTTGTAATTACATTTTTAAATTCTGTTATAGGCTGTTCTTTGATTTACAATTTCTCTTTCTCTATGCTACAAATGTTTCCATGGCAACTGAAAAAGCAAAATGTTTTAAGTGCTGGCAAAGTACAAAAATGTGCTCTAGGAATGTAATTATGTGCAGCGCACAGTTAAAACACGGGAAAATGTCTCAAACTCTGTAACACCCCATCAGAGTAATAGAGAGCTGCTGCAACTGGCTGCCTCCAGCACACTGGCACAGCAATGACAAAGAAAAAAACCAAAAGCATTAGCATGTAAGGCAGAAAAAGATATTTAGGTGTCAGGATGGATGAGTAAATATCACAGCTTACTCCAAAATAGCAGTACAAGTTGGAAACAGTCAGTAACAACAAACCATACATTTTTATTTTGCAAATATGGATGCCATAACAGCATAATCAGATAGACACTGGACAGCACTGTGAGTATGACTGAATTAACAAGCCACAAATAAGACAGCTAATTTAAGTGCTAAAAGTAGTGTACTGCTTCTGCTGATGTGCAGCACAGCCATTTTTAATTTTGCACTCTTAGTTGGTTAAATTCTGGCAACTTTCATTGTTGGTAATCCAACATCAGGTGACATTAAATTTGCAGTTTCTGGTTAGAAAATTCTGACTTCAGTTCAAATGGAATCACTTTGGAAACCCCATTACTGCAGAAACGACACACAATTTTTAATTCAAGAAGTTACATTGACAGTGCCACTATTTTTAAATTTCTTTTTGTTCAGATGGTGCTAGGTGACCTTTATGGTGCTGTATAATTTATTCCACTGTTAATAAGACCTTAGGAGTAGGCTTTGACATCTGCTATGTGGGTGTTGATTGACAGTTATGTTGTTGGACTCTCAATTAGTCAGAGTTTCTATTCATAGGTTAGACTGATGTTCATTGATTACTTTACCTGCCATGTTCATGCAAATTAGCTGCTCATGCTTAGATTTGAATTCTCCATGTTTGACTTTTAGATCAGCTCTCTTCCATGTTATTACAAATATGGTAACAGAGCCACTTTGGACTGGTAGCACATAGTGTGGTAGGATATTGTTTGCAGGTATTTGAGAAATCATGGGAACTTCTACATGTGTGAAAGTATGTTGCAGATATGGTGTCCTGAGGCCCTCGCTGTGTGTTTGCTGGTTGTGGACCGGTCCAGTGTTTGTGGACGTCATCCAGTGTCTGTGTTGTTTGTTGTTCTATCTCCACCCTTTTCTTTTGTCTCTCCTCTGTTCACTAACCCCAACTGGTCTAGGCAGATGACCGCCTACCCTGAGCCGATGGTTCTGCTGGAGATTTTTCTCTTCCGTTAAAGGAAGCTTTTCCTCCCGTCGCCCTTGGCTTGCTCTCAGTGGTTCTGTTGGGTTTACTCTCTGTATAGTCTTGAGGTCTCGGCCTTGAATTGTGAAACACCAAGAGATAATTGTTGATTATGATTGGCGTCATACAAATTAAATTGAATTTAATTGAATATGATGGCTTACTCTGTTTTTGCAGGTACCCAGCTTAGATGACTCTTGCAGCAGTGGAAATAATGATGTAGGTCAACAGTAAATTGTTCTCTTGGCTGATATCTCTTGATGGCATTTGTAGAAATGGAGGTGTGTCATGCAGACAGTCAGGGGATCTGATCTGACAGCAGACCCCATCAGGCCAATCAGCCTCCAGCCTCTGCTGCCAAGACTAAAGTACCTTAAATCGTTCCTGAGAGAGACGAAGAGAGGCAGGACGGCAGGCAGCAGACAGGGAAGTGTTACCAGACGATAATAGTGCTGAGAAGAAGAGAGCGAGTGGAGAGCGATTTGTTTCCTCCATTGTCCACAGATGGACAATTGAGATGGGAAAGATTGTTCGAACTCACTGTGCTTGTCTGCAGTTGACTCTGATTGCCCCTCTTTATTCGACTTAATAGTGGGCTAAAGGAGGAAGTGAGAGGTAAACTGGAAATGTTGAATTGTCATGAAAGTGAAACCCTGAATACAAAGGTGGTTTTGAAATGGTCATGTACAGTACACTACTAGTCAAAGGTTTGGACACGCCTTCTCTTTGAGTGTGTGTGTGTGTATGTTTTTTTTAATTATTTTGAACTTTGTACATTAATACTGACTTCTACTGTTAAAACTGTGAAAGATAAAGTTCTATATTTTAGATCATCCAAATAGCTATGTTTAGCTTTGTTGACAGCTTCACACATTCATAACATTCTGTCATCACTCTCACAAGGTAGTCATCTGGAACGGTTTATAAATAACAATGTGCCTTGTCAAGAATCAATTTGGCTCTCATGAGGACAGTCACACAAAAGGAAGACCAAGTAGTTTTAGTCTGTGGCATTTCAACAAATTTTCAGGACATTCCACATACTTTGGTCTCAGAAAAATTCTGAAAATTGTAACAGTTATACCTTATTTATCCAATAGGTGAAATATACAATTTTAGTGCATTCAGATGAGGACTTTTCAAGATACAGCAAATTAAGTGAGGGGCAATGTGTGGATTTTGGTGGTCCTTAATTTTTTTTCTAATTTCAGATATCAATATCTCAAGAATTACATGGTCTAGGGAACTGAAATTTTGCAGATAAAGCATAAATTGGTAAAATTTTTTGGAAGTTTTCGAGACCAAAGTGTGTGGGACTACTGAGCTGCTTGGTGAAGGTCTGTGCTCTCCAAGTGCTTTCTCGTTGTGATATGAGATAATGAGTAGCCACCTTATCTGTCAGATCAGTTTAGTAGAAATATGCAGGAATAATCTGCAGCTATTAGTACTACTGAGAAACATACCTCTAAAGCTCACAAGTGAACCATTTGCACTTTGTGTAATGTGTAAACCACTAGAAATATAAATACAGTCCTTTGTTATGATAAGGCATTTAATGGGCTGGAACTACTGTATTTGTACAAGACACAGCCAGTCTAGTCTGCATTTCCAGACTGTATGCTAAGATAGGTCATCCACATCCTGATCGTAGACAGCCGGGCAGCTCTGCAGCTGGTTTTCCCTGGCGGTTAGACAGTGACAAATGGGCCAAACTAAATATGCAAAGTAGAGGTCGACCGATTATCGGCCAGGCCGATTATCGACGCAGATATTTGGAATTTTGATGTATATCGGATCAGTGTTTTTTTTTAATCCGAGGGCCGATATCAAGAAATCAATTGAAAACTTTTATTTTGGCTCAGACACTGCCGCCCCTCTCTCTTTCTCTCTCCTGCACTTCTCTCTCCAGTATTACTCCGCCCACATTATCTGAGTGGTTAAACAGCCACAGTATGTGTAAGTGGCAGAGCCACTAAACGGAGACCATCGTCTCACACACACACACGCGCACACACACACACACACACAAACATCCCCACACACGCACGGCGGAGCCGTAAAGTTTTGTCGTGTGGTTCTGCACATGACAAACCACGAGTTTGCGCTTTACAGAAAGCAAACACATGTTGAAGGTATATGCAGAAAACTCCCGAAATTGTAATAAACATCCTACAGCTACTTCTAACAATACAGTGTGCAGCAGAATAACGTACGAGCGGAGTAAACATCAGCAGCTCTGCTAAGCTAGTAGCACCTCCCGACATGTCTGTGAATTACTTGAAACAATGCTGTTATTAATATTGATGTGGAAACGGTCAGTGATTGTAGAAGCCTGTGTGTGTGTGACTATGAGAGAGTAAGAAATTTAATTCAGTCTTGTTTTGTTGCAGTGAAGTACGATGAGATGAAGGCTGATTCGTTTTTAGCATAACATTAGCTCGCCGGTCCTGCTCTCAGTAGACTACAGTATGTACTGTCAATGGGTTGAATGCATGTAATGTGCAGAATAGTGTGTGTTTGCCTGAAAGTCATATGAAAAACTCTACAGCTCACAACTACTACAATAATATGTGAGTCTAGGATCCATGCACTTCTGGACCCATTTATTTTCTATTTATTTGGTTAAATAAATATGCTTTAGGCATTTAAACCAAGTTAAGTGTTTGTATTATTCAACATTTTTACGCCAATTTTTACACTTTTGCTGTAAATGTATATTTGCTCCAAATATCGGTTATCGGCCTCCTTCGCTACTAATAATTGGTATCGGTATCAGCCCTGAAAACCCATATCGGCGATCACTAATCCAAAGTACACGGTAATTAGGTATTTCCCCAAAAGCAATTTATATTTTAGTTAGGGTGAAAATTGCAAAGTGTGCACAGAAGCAAGATGGCACGTGTCTTCACTCTCATGGTTTAGCAGGTGCAAAAATAGATGGTTGTCATATGTATCTACAGTGTGTGGTTCCAGTGGAATAGTGAAAAAAGAAAATATTTTATGTACTTTGACCTTTTTAAAACATCAGGACGGTAATGAAAATGTGACGGAGAATTCAAGGGGATCCAGGAGAAGACAACCATTGAGAACCTACTCTTACATGACACAAATGTAGCATTTTTGAATAGCTATCTTAAATGCTTGGCCTCATGTATTTCGCCAGTGTTTTTACAGGTTAGAAACATAATGTTTCATAAAGGAATTCTTTCCTGCTCGTCACAAAATTGAACTGAATTGTCTCCATCTTTTCTTCACAATCATTTATTTATTAACTTGTTGAAAACAGACCAGATCCATCACCTCGTGTGACCTATGGTAACTTACAATTTTGGCGTACGGTATATAGGTTAATACTGGTAAGCAAACCTGGTGTAATATTATTTACACACATCTGTATGTGTTAAAAAGTGCAACAGAACATTGTACAAATCACTAAGCACCTTCAAATTTTGTGAAATCTGACAACTTGCAATAACATCAGCATGTGGACATTGCGTAATTTCAGTAATACACTTTTTTTTTTTACGTAGTTTGGTTTCAGCAACAAGGCACAAATGTACTTCTTGCCTTAAGAGATGAGTTTACATTTTTATTAAGGCATCAGTGTATGAAGCCAAATAAATGATATTTATAAATTCTCATATGCACAGAATGATAAAATAACATGGAACTGACCAGCTGGACCTCAATGAAATTGACACGCAGGAGGACGGGTCGAAGGGGAATCTGTGGGTCCTCAGAGGACAGCGGCTGCTGGACATGTGAGGATCCGTGGATGTATGGGGACCGATGTGTTTTTTTGGAGATGCTGTCCACGGAGGATATATCATTCATCTATTTGGAACCACGATAACAGGAGTTATGCTGATTGGCTTGGGTGTTTTCCTGTTATTTCAAAAAAGCACACGGAGAAGCTGTAAAGCCCAGCAAAGCTTTTGTCTCCAAATCAAGCAGTTGGGAAGAGCACTGGCAGCACAACATGGACGATTTCTGAGTTAAATCAAAAAGTGGGTTACAACACAGGAGTGCTGGGGTCTCTTCATAGGCTGTACTTTTGGGGTCTGGTACTAAAAAGGAAATATAAAATTGGGCAATGAGGAGTTAAAATTCTTTCTGCCTCTGAAAGTGTGACCGTCTTGTCTTGTTTTGGCTTCCCTGGTGGCTTTGAACAGGCTGTGTGTAGCCTCTCCTTGGAGGAGACGCTGCTTGGAGAATGGTTCCGCTCACCCTTCCCCCGCACATAAAGATTCTGATATAGGAGCATTCTGAACTCTCTGAGGACATGTGTCACCATGTGACCTTTCATGGAATTCAACATCTAACATGCACTGAGAGTGATTCTTGACGTGTCGACAGGAACTCTTTATATGGACATGTGACGCTATGGTAGATACCATGGAACTTAACACCTGGATCATGCTCTGGGGGAGGATTTTTGTTGCCCTATCAGAACTGATACAACACAGTGCATCCACTGTTATCACACATTTACACACGCAATCTCTCTCTGACCTCGCTTCGTTAATGTGTGAGAAACTGTCTGCTAAACATGCATATGAGGGTTTTTTTTTTTACGTGACCATAATTTTGCTCACTAAAGAGCCTAATTCTGGGAACTGTTCTTTTTTTCTCTCCTTCCTAGTGTATACTACCCACCCACACACCACTTTTCCCCCAACTGTATGAGGCGCCTGATGGCTGCCGTGTCATTTTGGTGCACTTCAACATGAGTGCACTTTAATGTCAAGTGAAATTCCTTGTATGCATGCTTGGCAATAAAAGAACATTCCGATTCTGATTCTGATTAACTTAAAGTGAATATAGATTACACTGCAAAGTTAACTTTATTTTGATTGACGTTTATGACTTATGATGTTTATACAGTAGGTAATGCCTAGGGTTAATATCCATCCATCCATCCACCTTCTAACCCTTAAGGCCCATTTATACTCTACGCAAATGTGTCGTGTATCAAACGTTGTTAAACATCGCTGGCATTTATACTCCAATGCGTACTTTACGTTAGCGTGGATGTACACAATACATGCGCTAGCCGGCAGTGTGGAGTTCAGACTGTCGTCTAGTGTGGAGTTGCATTGGATTTCTGTATGAAAATATTAAGTAATTGAGAATATTAAGTCATGAGCCATTATGCTCTCAAACATTTTATTTGTTCCCTCTAATAAGTGATCTGGTTCATCTTTAACTTTTCGCTCTGTTATTGAGATATTACGGCAAATAATCCAACATTACATGTTGCTATGGTAACTAGTGTCGCCGGAACTTGATATCTTCTCGTTATTCAGTATGGATGTAGTTTTACCTGAGATACACTCAACTGTAGTTGTGGGTAAGTGTTTTCACTAACAACATTGCATGCAAAAATCTTGGAGGCAAAAACAGGATGCAAACAAGTGGCATCCTGTTTTTGCCTC
>JAQQAE010006191.1:0-16903 GCA_029823295.1 Pseudamia nigra
AACATCTGTGGAAGGAGCTGAAACATGGCGTCTGGAGAAGGCACCCTTCAAACCTGAGACAACTGGAGCAGTTTGTTCATGAGGAGTGGGCCAAAATACCCACTGAGAGGTGCAGAAGTCTCATTGAAAGTTACAGACATCGTTTGATTGCAGTGATTGCCTCAAAAGGTTGTGCAACAAAATATTAAATTAATGGTACCATCATTTTTGTAGAGGCCTGTTTTGTGAGTTTGTTTTTTAAAATAATTATGTTGAACTTTAATTCAAAAGCAATGTCTGATTTTCATTGGTTAATTTTCAAAAAATTTTTATTGATTGTTACTTTTGTCAGATTCACGTTATTTCTGTGACCATTGTGGGTTTTTCTGTCATTTACAGAGGGTACTAACAATTTTATCCACGTCTGTATCTACTGAATCAGTCCTCCTGTGTTGCTGCTGTTAAGTGAGGTCCTTTACTCAATTCATGTGGTATGATGTTGTCAACAGGCAGATAAGATGAAATAGGTAAGTTGAGAGAGAAGAGAATAGAGCGAAGTAAGTGAAAGAGTAGTTCAAAAAATTTGAAGTACTTGACTGAGGAAGTAAAAGAATGTTTGACTTAATTGTAAGAGGTGATCTGTCTTAATTCTGTGGGCTAATGGAGGGCAAAACCATTAAGTATGTAAAGTAAAAGTGTCTACTGGCAAAGCCTCCTTCACCCTCCTGTAAGTCTTCCATTGGAAGCATTAGGAATCTGACCTTCAGAGCGACCATGGTTGAAGTCGACATGTACTGTATCTCTTGCAGCAGCTTGAGCCCTGGAGGAGCAAGGTGGTGGTGGTGGTGAGGGCAGGCAAAAAAGTCAAGGCATGCTTAAAAGATTTGTCATGGGATGTGGGGCATTTGGAAGGATGTACATTGGACAGAAAACCTTGAGCTTGTTTGGTTACTGGATTAAAATGGAGAAATGACTAATGTGAGGTACTGCAGAAGCAAAAGATTCTTGCAGATTCTTGCCTTCAAAAGAAAAAATTTATGGAAATGGAACTAATCATAAGGAGGCCAGATACCTGTTTCCACTTGCTGTCAATCACATTAGACTAACATAATGAAAAGGACAAAATAAAATGTGTGAATGTGAAGGGATGAATAAAATATTGCCCTCTAGCATGTAGTATTGACTTCCAGAGTAGGCTGGTTACTTTGTCCATATGAGCTGATGCTTGTCAGCTGTCTAACTGCAGAATAGTTGATTAAGAAACAAGACACACATTTTGGTTTTGGTCTATCTCATTGTTAACACCAACTGTAAGACTGTCAAACAATCCCCCACCTACAATGAAATGCTGTTCGGTCTGAGTGGACCTGGCAGGCACACAGGTATCTGTTGACTTGCACATGTTTTTCATATTCTTTCTGTGGTGTTATATTTACTGTATTTCATATGTTACAAGTGTGAGAAAACATACTCAACAGAAAACCATACTATTTCATAATGTATCTGTAACTTGGAGATGTACAGGGAGCTGTGAGGATGGAAAGGTAGAAAAATACCACTGTGTATGTGCAAGTTGAAGGACATACAGTATACACTCTCTCAGGTTTACTCATCTCTCGCAAGTTGAGTTCTGCTCACGTGAATTGTCAAGGTATGTCCGAAAGAAATTTGTCCTGGATGTGGAGCATCAAGAAGGATGTACTAGTGTGGACAGAAAGACTCAAGTCTGTTTGGTTGAAGGAGTAGAATGAAGTATGTGAAAGGCAATGGTTGTTTGGGTAATGGATCAGTTGAAAGATATTACCTATATTACATATTGTGATATTGTGTTCTGTCATACTGCATGTCTTGAGCATACATTTTGTTATTTTACTTGCACACATACTGCCATTGCATAATGTACAATCCTGTCTCTGAGAAATTTGAGTCACAGTGTAAAACACAAGTAGAAACAGAATGTATGAACTGGAAATATCACAAACACAACATATCGTATGCTAGAACAGGGAATTTCAATTTCGTTTTTTTTTTTTTTAATTGCATGCTCATTATCAGCCAACTGTCAGCAACAGGGAAATCATGCAGCCTTTTTTATTTCTGTTTTACACAACCTCCCAACTACACTGGAACTGGGGTTGTATTAACAGTACCCTGCAATTCAATTCAATTTAATTTTATTTGTGTAGTGCCAATCATAACCGACGATTATCTCTAGGTGCTTCACAATTCAAGGCCGAGACCTCATGACTAGAGAGCAAACCCAACAGAACCACCGAGTGCAAGCCAAGGACAACAGGGGGGAGGGAAAAAACTCCAGTAGAACCAGCAGCGGTGCCATCTGCCTCTACCGGCTGGAGTTAGTAAACAGAGGAGAAACACAAGAAAAGAGTAGAGATAGAACAACAAACAACACAGACACTGGACAGGTCCACAACCAGCAAATGCACAGCACACAGCAAGGGCATCAGGAGACCTAGAGACCTGGGGCAGAGGGAGGAAGCACAACACAACAGGGAAGATGCAAGTTAGCGTCACAGTACTGTGAAATAGAAAATTAGAGAGGGGGGAAGAGAAGGACAGAGAAAGAGAGGTGACTAGAGCAGTAAGCGATAAAGAGAGAAAAGGAAGATAGAGGTTAGAAGTAGAGTGAGAGAGGGAAGAAGAGAGATGGTGGGAGTGAGTAAGAGGAAGAAAAGAGATTTAAAGAGCGAGGTAAGGGAGAGTTAAAAAGGAGATAAAGAAAGAGGTAGAAAGCAAAGCTCAGTGCATCACTGTCCCCCCTTCGATATGGGATGGAGCCTTGTTGTTTAGGGCTTTGTAAGTTAAGAGGAGGATTTTAAATTTGATTCTAAATTTCACAGGTAGCCAATGATGGGAAGCTCGTGTTGGAGAAATACAAAAAGATCCTTCTGACTCCAGTTAAAACTCGTGCTGCAGCATTTTGGATTAGCTGAAGACTTTTTATATCTTTATTCGGACATCCTGCCAATAGTGAGTTACCGTAATCCAGCCTAGATGTAACAAATGCATGGATTCATTTTTCTGCATCACCTTGGGACAGGACATTCCTAATTTTGGCAACATTACAGAGATGAAAGAAGGCAGTTCTGAACATTTGTTTTACTGTATATGAGAGCTGAAGGATAAATCCTGATCCACAATCACCCCTAAGTTCCTCACACCTGCACTGGAATCTACTGAAATGTTGTCTAGATTAAAGAAGTCATTAGGGAGTGTACTCCTTAGATTCCTTGGGCCAAGTATAATAACTTCATTTTTATTTTCGTTCAGCAGGAGAAAGTTAGACGTCATCCAGGCCTTAATGTCTTTTAAACAAACATAGAATTTTGTTGAAGTAGTATTTAATTCATCTGGTTTCATGGAGAGATACAGCTGTGTGTCATCAGCATAATAATGAAAACCTAAGTCATGTTTTCTTATGACGTCAACTAAAGGCAGCATGTATAGTGTAAAAAGTATTGGTCCTAGTTAGTGATCGACCAATATGGGTTTTTCAAGCTATGGGATACTGATACTGATTATTAGTAGTTAAGGAGGCCAATAACCAATATTTGGAGCCAATATTCATTTGCAGTAAACGTCTAAAAAATTGCCGTAAAAATGTTGAATAATACAAACACTTAACTTGGTTTCGATGCCTAAAGCATGTTAATTTAACCAAACAAATAGAAAATAAATAACTCCAAAAGTGCATGGATCCTAGACTCACAAGTTATTGTAGTAGTTGTGAGCTGTAGAGTTTGTCATGTGACTTTCACGCAAACAAACACTATTCTCCACATTATATACATTCAACCTATTGCTAATACATAGTCTGCTGAGTGTTTACAGCCAGACCAGACAATTAATGTTATGGTATAAACTAATCAGCCTCCACTTTAGTGTGTTTCCCTACAAGAAAACAAAAGTGAATTGAGTTTACATGCTCTCTCTCAACCACACACACATGCTTTCACAATCACGGACTGTTTAACTATCGATTATTATCAGCACCTTCTTTCAAGTAATTCACAGACATGTCAGGAACTACGTTAGCGGCAGCTAATGTTTACTCGGCTCTATTCTGCTGCACACTGTAATGTTAGTAGACATAGAGCACTGGGATGTTTATTACAATTTCGGGAGAGTTTTCTGCGTTTACCTTCGGTACATGTTTGCACTCTCTGGAGCTTGTCCACATGAGAAAACGCTACCTCTCTGCCGTGTGTGTGAGGACACACACACGGCTTATACATACAGTACTGGGGCTTGTTTTAACCAATTAGATGGCGCCATGGGCGGAACAATGCTAGAGACAGAAGTGGCAGGAGAGAGGGAGAGGGGCGGCTGAGCATAATAACCCAGTTTTTAATTGATTTCTTGATATCAGCCTGTCAGATTTAAAAAACACCGATATCAATATATGTCAAAATTCCTAATATCGGCGCCAATAATTGGCCCGGCCGATAATCGGTCGACCTCTTGTTGTAGTATTGAGCCTTGTGGAATGCCGTAACCAACTTTAGATTATGTGGATGACTGGACATTAATATGTCCAAATTGAAATCTTTGTGTGAAGTAAGTCTGAAACCAATTTAGTACGGTACCTTTAATCCCAATAGAGTGTTCTAATCTGTGTGGCAGAATTTTGTTGTCGATAGCGTCAAAAGCAGCACTGAGATCCAAAAGTACAAGTACTGAAACTAGTCCACTAATTAAAGCTAATAGAAGATCATTAATAACTTTCACCGGTGCAGTTGCTGTGGTGTTCTCTAAACCCTGACTGAAATTCTTCAAACAAATTATTTATGTATACATGCTGTTGAAGTTGTTTAACTACGGTTTTTTTCAAGGACTTTAGCTAGAAATGGTAGGTTACAGATGGGTCTGTAATTAGCTAGATTACCTGATTAGCTAGATCACCAAGTGTTTGAGGACAGTTAAGAGTCTCCTTTGTCAAGATTGCAGGCCATTTTAATACTAACTTTTTAACCATGTACCCATGTTGTGCTGTACAGAATGTGGTGTATTTGGGTTTACTTTTATATGTTGCTCTAAAACCTACAGTATATATATTGTTCAGCATTAATGTTGCCTTCACATGTGCAGGTTTCCCAATAGTAATGCATCCCATGCCATCACAGATGCTGGCTTTTGAGTGCTGATACAAAAACAGATGGCCCCTTTACATTCACGCACATCCACAAGTTCCAAAAAGAATTAAAAATTTTCACTTGTCAGACCATAGGACAGATTTCCATTTCACCTCAGTCGGTGAAATGGAGTTTGGACAGGTTCAGCATTTCTGGATCTGGTTTATATATGGTTTCATCTTTGCATGGTAGTGTTTTATTGGTCATTTGAGGATGCAGAAATAAACTGTGTTCACAGACAGTAGTTTTTGAAGGGTTCCCAAGCCCATGCAGTGATGTCCACTCAGAATGTCGGTTTGTAGTTTTTAGAGGGCCAAAGATCAGACTCATCCAGGATCAGTTATCAGTCTGTTCCCTTGTTTACGGAGCTTCTCCAAGTTTTCTGACTCTTTCATTGATATTAAAAACAGAAAATAAAATCCTCAGATCATTTGTTGATTTACACTGAGAAGAGTTATTGTTAAATTGTTGCACTATTTCTAGGGCACATGATCAAAATTGAATTCCTTACCATTGTTTTATCAGAGAGACTCACACTCTTTGGCATCCTCTTTTTATTCTGTGTCAAGTTACTAACCTGTTGCCGTTTAACCTCATTAACTGTGAGATGTTCCACCATGTGTGTTTTCAAGCATCACACAACTTTTCCAGTTATTTCTTGCCAGTGACCCAACTTTTTTTAAATGTGTTGCTCGTATAAAATCCAAAGTAGGCAGAGAATTTTCTAAATTAAGTACATTCCCTAGTTTTAAAGCATTGGTGTCAGTCCTCGTTCAAAAATTAAACAATTCAACATCCAGAGCCCATATTTTTGAAGATTCTTAAATCCTCACAGAGTAACCCTATCTTAGGCTAAAGACTGGTTTAGCAGGGGTCTTCGAACAATTCCCAGCAAGGACTGAACTAAAACTTTTATCTTAGTGAGAAGGCAGAGTTGGCCCTGTTGCTAAGTATGTCATATGATTTGGAAAGCTGTGATTGGTTGATCACTCCACAAAATGTCAAAAAAAAAACCAAAAGAAAAAGCTTTCAAGTGAAAATGGGGAGGTAATGAACATAATCAGACTAATCAGAGACATTTAAGACAACATATAACACTATTTGATGCTTCTGTCAAATAAACAATAAACCATGCTTTAAATGTAGATATAAATGTTTCAAACAGACCTATCTGGGAGCATTTTTTGTAGTTTTGTAGTTTTGAAATGTTTTTACTTTAACATGTTTTCAGATAAAGCATTAATGACAGCAATGACATTTTATTTTTCTTCAGCCTCTTTAAACCATTAACATTTGGAGGAAAACAAAAACATTCAATGACATTAAATATCCTTTTTGTGTTTCTTCAGAAAACATTAAAACTATTTTTGTTTCTTTCAGCTTTTCAAATTTCACTAAACAAAATGTATTTTCTTTGTTAGATTCAGTCTTTGTCTGAGTTTTCATTGATTACAATCATTCATCCTTTAGTTTTTCCTCCATTTTTTCCTCTGCTTAAGACACTCTAAGCCTCTTAAAGTCCTCCTCGCTACTCCTAACAGTTTGTCATCTTAGGAGCTGTTTTAGAAGTTAAGATGTTTTATGAGTCACTTTTATCTTTACTACGATCTACTCTTAAAAATTCAGAAACCACACTCAAAATTATTTGAATCCTCTTAGAATTAAGGGTGTGGCTTCACTAGGAGCTACTTATTACACAAGGAATTTTTAGGAACACAGGCCAAGGAGTTTTCAGAGTTAAAAAGAAAAAATCTCAGTCAGTCAGTCTGATATTCACATATCCTACTCATACTTCTGTTTCTTTTTGTGGTACCCAATTGTGGGCTTCCTGTAACAATACCTGTCAGTCAAAATTTAGGATAGTTGTGTGTGTGTGTGTGTGATCTCAGTCCATCACAACAGGGTCAGAGCTTTCTTTTGAATATAGCCCTAATTGTTAAAAGTCCGTTTGTAGGCAGAACTCAGCATCAAGAGCAGAGACGTCCTGTGAGAGCATGGATGTCCTTCAACTTGCACATTTTATCCAGCTTTGTTCTATACACTGTGCAGTTCTTTGGCTCTTCTCTCGCTGTTTTTTTTTTTCTTTTTGCTCACAGCTGCCTGTACACTACTGTTGAATTTGTACTTGAGAACTTGCATTGTAAGAGGAGATGTCAATATTTCTGTATGTGAAATAATAGCATTTTCTTGTAAGCATGAGTTTTATTATGCTTGCACTTTAAATATAATCCCAAAGAAAGAGCATAGCATATCAACTCAGGAGCAGCAAAGGATCAGAGCCTGAGGTTATTCCAGACAACAGATACCTGTGTCCCTGCCAGGACCGCTCTGACTGAACAATATTTCATGGTAGGAGGGGGATTAGTTTGACAGGTGTCTGACAGTTTGAGTTAACAAAGAGACAGACCAAAACCAAAGTCTGTGTCTTGGTTTCTTAATCAACTATTCGCAGGATCTCCACATTTCTCAGCCTCACTAAGGAACAGACTACACACCCAGTTCTGGAAGTCCAATGTTACATGCGAGCGATTAATGTTTTATTCACCACTTCGAATTCTCAAGTTTTATTTTGTTCTATAACATCTTAGTTTGATATGATTGAATGCAAGTGGAAAAATGATGCAATATCAAACATAACATTGTGTATGTTTCTTTAGTTGTGCTGGAAGGCATAACAGCAGGCAGACTGAGGTATCCCGTAATCAATATTAATATTCTATTGTCACATAAATTTTTCAGCAGCCATTACGACTGCATGTTCATTTTTCAAAGGCTCAGTGATTTTTTTTGTTAAAATTGCCTGGACGGTCATTCCCTATGTGTGGCTTCCCTTCTGGTACTGGGAGCAGGTGATCAGACTTTAAAATGACAGGGAGAAAAAAACAGATAAGACAGAGGCTGGAGACATCTGATGATGGAGAGTCAAAACCCCAAGCCTGAGGATAGGGCAGCTAGAGACGTTAGACGTCAATCCAGAGTGTGGGCTTTAGCAAGGTTAAAGACAGAAATTTTATGTGTTACACACTTAATTTGAGCACAAAGTGGACGTTAATGAGGCTCTAGGTGAAGTTCTAAATGTTATTTTTAACATCTTCTAAAGGTTAGAATAATTTTAGGGATCAATATTGAGTCAAGCTGGTAGAAATTTGTGTAGATATTCTTTTATGCATGCCACACGTCCCTCTTTCTGTCTCTCTTTTCTTTTACATAAAAACACTTGGGGGGTTGTGGATTGTGAATGGCATCTGCAGTTCTGCAGCAGAGTGCCCTTCTCCTGATTTCCTTCCTCCTATTCCTCTCAGTCTCCCCAATCCTCTTAGTTCTCCTGCAGCGGACAAAGAGCAATGCGTTACTGCTTCTACTCTTTACTCCTCAGGGAGATGAAAAATCCCTTGCAGTTGCACTTTGCTGGCCTGTATTATTACTAGGGACCCATCCAGTATTCAGTGGCCACTGACCATTTCTACTTGTGTCTCTGCGTTTCTGTGTGTGTATTTTACCAGCAACTGCTTTGTCATGTCATTAGTCTTGACAGTGTTCCTTTGGCTGACGGCTGTGGCTACCCTGAGCTCTTTTGTGCCCTATGGACACATACACATACACACACACCCCCACACACACCCCGACACCCACTTACACAAATGTGCCAATACTGGATTATGCTATGTATTGATAGCCCTTTTGCCAGGCAAAGAGGCTATGGAATACAAATGGTTGTTATTTAAGACTTACAAAATGGTCTTCAGGTTGAAAACCTTTTTTACCAAACTCAAAACAGACACATGTATTTATAAGCTAGTAAAACTATCTGAATACACTTTGGAAAAGATATGTACATATATTTATTACTGTTCAAATAGAGAGCATGAAATAATTTAGAAAATAGCAAAAAAATCAAGACAATGAATAAACATCCTGAAGCAATTCGGTTAATGACAGAATGGAAAAAATAATTATTGAAATTAACAAAAAAAGATCAAAAATGAACAGAAAATGAACAAGCTAATCAATAACAATAAACAATAAGATAACAAATAATAATAACAAACACAAAATCAATGAATACATAAAATTAGTAAAATATAAAATTTTCTTTAAAACATACATAAGAAGATGTATGTAGACTTTTTTATTTACACCACACAATTTGCAACCTACTCAGAATACCTGTAGGTCTGCAACCCACTTTGTGTCTTAACCCACCAGTTCAGAACCACTGTCTTGTGTCATGGTAATTGCTTCTATTCACCTGTATAAAAGCAACTGGAGCAAACTATCAGACATCTGGAATTTCTTTGAGATTAACATTTTGATTAACCCTTTAACTGGCACAGTAAGAAATAATGCTTGAAAAAAATGAACTGTAGACTTTGTTCCTGGCTTCACATGAACAACTTTGTAGTTTTTATCATGTATGTTATGGACATCAGTTCATGGTTGACTCGCTTGTTTAGGGCAACTTTAGGCAAGAACTAAAGTTGACATATTGTGTCTTTTCACACTTATTTAATATTTATTACCTCCACCAAGGAGTGGCGGGGCTAATGTTTAATGTTGTCTCTGTTAGTTAGTTGGTTAGCAAGATTACTCAAAAAAGAATCAATTTTGATAAAATTTTCAGGAAAAGTGTGAAAGGGGACAAAGAACAGACGATTACATTTTGGTGGTGATCCAAATCACCATCTCAGCGCACTGCTTTTTTTTTTGCTCTGACCAATCAAAATTGCTGTGCGCTGGGCATTTCAATCTCTTCACCGATCATTTGCCAACCAATCAGAATCAAGAAGGTGCGGGACATAACACTAAAGTTCTCTGCACCACGATGGAGGAGAACTCATGGGAGAAACTGGCTGACAACTCGGTTTATGATCTAACACTGAAGGATTTTTATGATTTTATGAAGGATGCGAATGTCCGGAACATCCATTACAGTTTGAAACATTACTGTGTGAAAAGGGCAATTTTACATGATGCAGTGATGCAGCCACAGACCGACCTCCAACATATGGATTACGCTGTGACTGCATAAGAATGTATATAGTGAACTTAAAAGTGCAACATGTGTCGAGATGTCATTACACTGTCTCATTACACTGTCCGAAATCATCAGATCAAATCTCTACATAGGCTTCAACTTGATAAATTGACCACAAATCTTAATTTAAATCCACCACATACTCGCCTGAAAATATCTTGCACCACTATTTTCTTAGCTAAATATAGTAGTTTTTCAAAATGTGGACCTTTTGTGGCACTAAAAACGTGGACACAGGCCCTAATAATGTCATACGGGGAAATGAGCTGCCTTGGACTCTCTGCACTCTTGATTTACTGGTATGCACATCAATTTTTCCTTTTTTTCCACTATTTTCAAATGTACTTTACTAACTGATGGGAAAAGGAAAACAGCCAAAAATGGGTTTTACTGAGGTTTTACAGGAGCAATTTGAGCACACAAAAAGGTTGCAATGCCTGTTACATAGCCACATTGTAACAAAAACAGAAAGAACAAGAAAAAAGAAAATTACTTAAACAAATGAAATGAAGTAAAATAAAACAAATGCCGCATTGTACATAGACTGTGATATGCATCACATGAGCAAAATACTGCATACAAACATAAATACAGACAGAAGCCACAGCTCAATGGTTACGTGCCATTAATGCAGTAAAGAAATGTTTCATGAAATGTTTTTCCTATAACAGCTATCTATCCTGAACTATAAAGAACACTAGACTCATTCATTTTGTGCTATTCTGGCAAGCATTTTGTGCCAGTCTATGACGGATGGAGCATGAGCAGACTTCCATTGTTGAATGAGCAGTTTTCTACACAACATGAGAGCAGCCGGCACCTATTCAGCACAGGCAGACAGAATAATACCTCTCAGGGTCGACGGGTCCTGCAACAAAAGCAAAAATGGCACTTTCATAGCCAATCATTTTTTTGAATATACCCATAAACCAGTCACGAAAAATCATGTACTTTGGAGCAGTGCCATAACACATAAATTAGGACACATTTAGCTGAACATTTCCAACACTCTGAGTTGCTTTTCACATTAACCTTTTGATGGATGGATGGATGGACGGATGGTTGGTTGGTTGGATGGATGGATTTACCGTTATAATACATGACAAATTATGTAGAAATTGGACCCCAAAATACCTCACTTGCCCATTTCAAATTGTATGGTTGAAATGATGTTTTTGGACAGTATGTCATTATAGGAACCTCACATAGAACTATGATTTTCCAGTTTGACATTTGACTTCATTTGGTTGTGTTTCCCTTTTTCAGGCCTTGTCACTGTTTATGTCATAACAGCCTTGTGCTATGTTTGTTTCCAGCACTTAAAGGCAAATAGACATGCAAGTTTTATGTAAATGCTCCGGTGTGTACATATGTAGTATCTATAACACTGGCATGAAGTGAACAGGAACAATTATATCATTAATCATTATCATGTGACTAACAACTACAAATAAATTCATAATTAATTAGGCTTGAGGCTCCATTATGCCTGTATGTGCACATCAGTGTTTATATACACTGTGTTTGTGAGTGGGGGAGGGGAGTGTATAGCTTGTAATTCTTATTACTCTGTTGTTTCAGAAAGCTGACCTGGCAGTTGCAGGCCTGACTATCACAGCAGAGCGTGAAAAGGTCATTGACTTCTCCAAACCCTTCATGACACTCGGTATCAGCATCATGTACCGCGTCCACCTGGTGAGTTACCTCTCATACAGCCCACGGACAAACCACAGCAGGCTGCGAACCATGTCTAATGGCTGGAAAAGTACCACTCTGCCTTTGGTCTGTCAAGCCTATCTCTGTTAGTCTACCTAAATCCTTCCACAAACTTGTCTCCTTTGTTCTTTATCACATCTTTTACCTCTCAGCTGCTCTGTTTTCTCTACATTTTGATACAGTATATCCAAGGATACATTCTCCTTCCTTTCCCTTTCATTTCTTTCCTTATCCTTGCTTCTGTGTTTCTTTCAAGCATTTTTCTTTTCTGTCCCTGGAGTCCTCACTTTTTAATTGTGTCCAGTTCTTTGTACTTCTCCTGTGCTAGCCCATTTCCTCCTTCTGCTGCTACGGCTCCCCATCCTGCCCATACCAGATGGCGTGTTTTACACTATGAACTTCCTGATGAAGGTAGCAATTTCATAGTTGTTTTGCTTGCCCTCTGATTAGGTCTTTTTCACACGAGTAACACCTCCCTTTCCACACAAAATAAACCAAAGCAAGAAACAGTGAAACACAGCAGTGCAGGAGGAAAAGTGCAAGTATTTGGAGAGCTCTGGGTCCATTAATCATCAGCTCTGTCCCAAAACACAAGGTGACACAGCACGGCCCATAATGGCACTGGCCTCAGTCCAGATATTTTGGCACGTGCCCGAGCTAACGTTAGTGTAGTATCCCAAAGGGACATTTACTCACATTCCCTATTGCTCCTGTCTTCCCTTCTTGTAAACTTCCCTCTATATCTCACCTCTCCATAGTCGCTGCACAGCGCTAATAGGTGTAGCAGTGAGGGACTCAATTGAGCACCAACAGTTGGGAAGAATAAATCGATACGCTCTGCAGGTGCAGTGTTAAATGGGCTACTGGGTAGTGGATCACCACTGAAGTGGGAGGCAGGCAGGCGGGTGGCAGCATGAGGAGGTGATATGGAGCTGACATCCATTGGGGCTTGCACACAACGTTGACAGACGTGACCTAGTTGATACTGTGTCTTCAGCCAGGAAATCAACAAAAATCCTTTTTTGTTATTAAGATAAGGCACTGGGGTATGAAGAGTTTGGAAAAATATAGTGTACCGAAGTTGAAGAGAAATGTAGGAAAGTGGACACTCTCACACTCCCTCGCTATTTTCCACATCTCCTTACTGCCATATTATCCCTTGGCATTTTCTCAGATCTGACACGAAGTGGTCCCTCTACATGGCTCTGAAATTCGATATTTGAATTTCTGTGATGGCACTTGTTTAGTTCTAATCCACTGATTATTGATCTGAGACACTGTGATTTCTACAAGGGGCTTTGCTGCTTATTTCAAAGTTTAAATGACAATTTCAGCCTAATCAATAAGATGGTGAATGCAATTGAATAAAGATACCCGTTGGGTATTAATTACCCTCACACTATTTGCTATTTAATCTTCAGTTCTCTTCTTGTCAGTGTGTACAGTATGTTTTCTCTTTTTCAGTCTTACCAACATATACTGTACACTACAAACTATTTTCACCATGTACTTTTATTGTTTTCTTATTAAAGTGCAGATGTGCATGTTAGTTTACACTGCCCTGGCAGAATTTGTAAAGTGTGTACCATTCTTTAAAGAAAACATGAGCATTTAGGTAAAACACATTTCTTTCTTTTTTTAATTAATGAGGCGTCTCAAAATAGCACCATCATTAAACAAAATGTAACAGTAAAGAAAATACTGAGATGGTCCCTGTTCAAAAGTTTATTTTTTCAGATAGTAAAGCAGCCTGTTCTCCTTGGCAAAAATCCACCAGGTCTTGAAAATTATTAGGCTGCCCTACATGAACTGCACATTTGAGATCTTCCCAAAATGACAAGGTCGACTTGGCCTTGTGTTTTGGCTTATTGTCATGTTGGAATATGTCTGTTCCATGCACAGGTTCCAGGCTGATGAGTGCAAATTTTTCTCCAGTATTTTATGATAATATCCTACATTCACCTTGCCATCAATTATGACCGAATTCCATGTGCCACTGTAGCTCACACACACCCAAAACATCAGAGATCCATGGTCTACAATTGGGATGATGTTGTCACTATCCGTCCCTTTGTCCCCCTCTGGTGGTTCCTTCGGTGTCTGTCTGTTCCCATGTCATCTGTTCCAGGTGTGTGGCATGAAGGCGGAGGTTCGCACCTGCCTCCAATCTCCCCATCAGCTGCACAGTATATATACCAGCTTCTCCCAGTCAGCAGTTGCGAGTCCGTCGTCGAACCTTTAGTGGTATTGAGCCCACTTTTTGATTCAGTTTCCGACCCTAGGTAGTATCTGTATGCTCACCTGTTCCTTCTGCGCACCCAGACCTCCGCCTCGTCCAGCCGCCTGCCTTCCTGGTTCCCCTCCCGTTCCGCGTGCTCCTCCTGGGTCCCTGGTCTCCTCAGTCTGTCACCCCTGCCTCGTTCCTGCTCCACGTTTGTGTCTCCCTGCCTGTCCTGGATCATCCCGTTCCCCTGGTGTAGCACTTTGTAAATAAACCTCACTCACATCTGACTCGGCAGTGTTGTCCGCCTCGTGAATTATGACAGATGTACTTTTCATCATAGGCCTTGTTGACTCCTTTCCTAACATTGTGTTTATAATTGTGGCCATAGAGTTAAATTTTGGTCTCCTCACTCCAAATATTTTTCTACCTGCTGTTTGGCATATTGCAAGCAGGCTGTTTTGTGGCAATGGTGTAGTAATGGTTTTTTATGGCAGTTCAACCCTGCATCTAATTTTTCTTCACAACCTGAACAAAAGTCTTCCATGCTTCAAGTTCCACTTCGTTCATTGAGTTCTCAAACTCTGGATCTCTGGAAAAGGTGTAGTGTCTCAGCCCTTTGTGACAATGATTGAAGAAGCCTGTTGTAGCCAGTTGCGACCCCAGCCAGGTCCCAACGTTAAAATGAAAGAGTTTGACCCCATTGAGAAAACCATTGTAATTTTTGGATTCAGTGCATCAAAATTGTCTTAACCCTCATGTTGTGTTCATTTTGTGTTAAAAAAATTTGTGTTCCCAGTCAGAAATGACCATTCCATTAAGACTCGCCATTAAAAAAACGGATTTTCACTACTTGTTGCGTTAATTTTTGTAATTAACTTAAATTCTAGTGAATATTACAGGTTTTGAACTTCAATATGTTTTTAGTGGCCTGTGTGCCTTATTTATCTGACTTTACACACTTGAAAGCAAGTTCTAAAAAACATAGTTTCTGGATTATGTTGAGTATAAGAAATAATCAGATGACACATGGTATATTGTTTATTACAGAGTACTTTGGGTCAAAGTTATCAAGGACATCTGCTTTTAAAGGATTTACATTTTTTATACAATCACAAAAAGTAACACCTGTTGTGTTCCCGGTCAAAAGTGACCATGAATATTTTAATTGTGTACAAAGGAAATTATCCCAAAACTGCAGTTGACAATTTCACAATATTCCAAGATCAATGTCTTCATACTTTAAGGAACAACTAACAAGAACACTGACATAACAAGAACAATAACATGTTAACCAGTCGATCAGATGTGCTTTTGCCTGATAACAGAAAAAAAGACAGTCAATCGATAACAGAAGTAGCCTTCTATATGTGGCATTGACTCAAACTTACATACTGCATGTCTCTTGCAAATACTGTGGTACCCCGGCTTATGAGTTTAATTTGTTCCAGGATCAAGCTTATGAAGTGAAAAACTTGCGACACGGGACTGGTTTTCCCATATGAGTACATTTAAAATTAATTGCCATATTTTCCTGATTAAAAGTTGCGGTTTTTTGCATAGTCTGGCGGGGGGAGCGACGAGCGACAAACACATGGGAGCATGTATTTTGAATAAATTTAACACACTGACGGCCACTAGAGGAGACGAGCCGCGGCTCTTCCCTTCTGCGGCCGCACGCCTGACGCGCGTTCCCTGAACAGATGCGACCTGTTCTGCAGAGTCAATAATACACTTTTTTTTCTACATTATGCATATTTTGGCTCATGCGACTAACAAACCGAAGTGACTTATCACCCGGAAAATACGGTAATACGTTCCAGGAACCGAGAAAACTCCCATACAATTCTTTTTTTTTTTTTCTTTTCTGATTTTTATTCACTGGTTTTGGCCTGTTTTGCCACACTTTTCATCATCAGTAGCATCATCACTTTCATTAGGCAATGATCTTTTGCTAAAATAGCGATCCAAAGAGGTTTACCTCTGCCTACTCCTTAAACTGTTACGAAAGTGGGTGACACAAATGTCATTCACTTGGGTTAATACATGACCAGTGTGCACTTTTTCTGGGTGTTTTTTTTTCTATGAACCCCCAGAACAGTTCATAGTGGCACAACATCTCCTCAAACTCTGCTGTTGTCGTAACCTCCTCCTCATCATCCTCCTCTCCGCTGCTGATCTCATGTTTCACCTGCACTGAGATCATATTACAAGTTTTTTTTTTTTTACCACTAGCATCCTTCTTAGGCCCCATGATGAAAAAGCACAAAACGAAGCACTATTTCAGGTGTTGTCTAATGTCTTTCTCATAACCCGAAAAATTTGTATGCCGATGCACTCGTAACTCAGGGAACCACTGTATATGCATTGCGTTTATAGTTATGCTTGTCTTGACATTTCTTGGTGCACACAGACTGCACCCCTTCATCTTAATCACCTCTCTTTCTTATAGCAAGTTTGTAGCCAGTTTGTCTTGTTGACGACTGCCTGATTTTGTATCCCAGTTGTCAGAGCTAATCACCCATGACGTGGAATTTTTGGAGTGACATGGTGGCCCAAAAAATTGTCCAACAAGACTCTGCATCCCACAAACTGCTGGTAGATTTGTTTCTAGATCCGTACACACCATCCAAAATCAAAAGACCCATGAATGCATTGATATTTGTCTGGGTTAGTAACTTCCACTTGTCTTTGTAAACTTGTTTCAACTCCAAGTCAGTCAAAGCGCCTAGAGATAATCGGCGATTATGATTGGCACAATACAAATAAAGATTGATTGATTGAGTGATTGAGTACATT
>JAQQAE010006192.1:0-16903 GCA_029823295.1 Pseudamia nigra
TAATACATACTTTATATGGGAGTTTGTCGCGGGTCCAGAACGGATTAATTGGTTTTACATGTATTCCTATGGAAAAAGTGTCTTCGGATAACGAGAAATTTAGATACCGAGCGTGACGATGGAACGGATTAAACTTGTCCGAGGAACCACTGTAGAAGGTTTTTACACATCCTAGCATCACCGTGACAACACAACTTCCTTTTCAATGTTATGCAAGATTTTAGCACAGAGAATTTGTCGAAGAAACTATTGCAGAATAGGCAGATACTTATTTGTATTTATATCCTGTAGCATTTACTTAAACATTTTTACAAAAGAATAACATATGGGTGTTAAGTGACCAGGTGATGGCGAAGTTGGACAAATAATTTGAAACATGCCAAGATGAGAGATGCTGTAATATGAGTGTAGACAAATTGTTCATCTTCTTTACCTAGATCTTAGTACAATGTTTCTATAAAACACATTTACATTTTAATACAACTCAGCCAGACACAGGTGTTTGGATCAGCAAATGTAACATGCACAAAGAGGCTCTGTTAAACACTTAAACTAATTACCAGATAATGCTACAGAGTTCTGCTGTGTTTGGAGGTTGTGCTCAATGTGTTGTGGGTCAGTTTACTCAGCACTCATTGCTGCATAGTTACTTGACCTCACTTTGAACCACCACGCTGCAGGACCTATAGCCTCGGCTCACTGCCTGACATAGTAATTGCTTGTATTTGTTGTAGGGAAATGTTCATCTATTGTTTGTGCTATTCTAAGCAATTTGCCTCTGTGTGCCCGTCTGTGTGTAGCTGCGCTCCCATGGGTTTCAGCACAGGCGACTGGCCAGAATTGAGCTGGAAGAGAATGTGAGGCACCGGGAGAGGAGTTCGTCCTGGCACTGCCTTAGGGAGTGCTGTCTGACACACAGATACACACATAGATACACACACATACACACTCACACACACTGACCTACAGACTAAGCACCTGCTGTCTTCTTCATGCGATGGTATAGCAGGGACAAGGCAGCTTGTCGCTTTTGTTAAATAGCAGGATCATTTTCTTGGTGTATGGTGTTGAACATTAAAAAGTGCAAGTGTCTTTCCTCACATTGCTTTTTTCATGGCGCAAAAACAAACTTGTCTTTTCCAAGGTTTTCACACCTACTCACAGTCTCTCAAGTCCCACGTTTCTTGATTTCTGAAGCTGAACAGCAGCAAAGATTCCCTAAAGTGAAACTGTTAAACTAAACTTACTCAGACGCTAACATTTGTCTACAAAAATAGAAGTAACAGAAATATTTGACATAGGGTACACAGTGAAGAGTTTATAGAATGAGTTTCTAAAGGCTACATATCTCTTGCTGTGGAGAGAAAGTGGAAGATTGAATCACAGTGTGAAAGGCATTGCACATCATTACCTGAATCTGAAGCTTTTCTTTGCTTTATGAATGTTTACTAATAACAATGTTCACATTATTGAACCCTGTAGGGAAATTCATTCTCCGTCTTTTACACGTCCTATACAGTACTATGAGTAGTTGGCTGCCATTGAGGAGACCAGATCTGGATGTTACCCAGTGATGTGTTCAGGGCTATTGATGAGCATACAGTACAACAGCACATATACAGTACATACAAACAACAATCGACCTAATGTACATGTTTTAATAGCAGAGGAAATAGGAACACCCAGAGGAAACTCACACTTACTGTACATGGGGAGAACATGTAAACATGATCAAACTGCTGCACCGCTTGTATTTCATCACATTGCTTCCAACTTTACTGTTTATTTTACTGAACTTGCAGCAAGGAGCCATTTTAGCAAATATCTAATGAGTAGCTTACAGACCCTATTAGTGCGTAATCATACTATAAAGGTGCAGTCTAGATGTTGTAAATGTAGCTGATTGTGGTGGACTGATAAACAGGTGACCTGCCAGTCAACATGGCTTACAACCTCACAGTTGCCAAGCTAGTATGTCTGTTCTTTCTTACCTGTACCACATGTTGAAGGAATCTGAAATGCAGGCTGTCTCTCCTCAGTCATCCTGTGGTTAGATAAGCTACAGTTGCTAGCCCCGTAGTAGCTTCTGTTATGACTGTTTTCAAATTCACTAAGAACATAAAGATTTGGCTTGTTGAATGAAATCCAGTGTAAGGGCCCTAGACCTCATATTGTCTGCCCCAAACAGTTCAAAACATTTTAAGTATATAGGGAGATACTACTTAATATTTGACATTTTACTGTGGAGAAACTGAAATGTTTGTTTGTATATTCCCTGAGTATTGTGGTTCTATTCTGGTGACTGAGCAATGCGTTTTTGTGGTCATTACAATTTGCCGAAACAACAAGCTCAAGGTGGTCTGAAACTTGCACTGTAATGTACATCATTAAGTGCAATTGCAGCTAAAATAAGTGAGCAACAGAAGAGCAACTCGAGTAGAAATATAGTATACAAGAAGAAAAATGATGCAATGTTTACAAATGACCTCCCAATCCGCAGCTGTGACACATTTACTGCTACAGCTGGTTTCCTGAAAAACACAGAGCAAAGTTAAAGCGTCATCAGCAAGCTGAGTCCACAACTGTTCTAGTAAATCGCAGAAAGCAGGACTCATTGTAATGTACTTTTAATTGGATGTTCAGGGATAGGATAATGTCATGTAAGATGTATTTGATGTACTTTGTTGGTGTGAAGCCTGGCATTGTCCTGCAGGACAAGACAAACCATTCATTTGTCAACAGTGGAGGGTAAGGTTTTACAGCGGGATGAAGTCAGTTGTTATGAAGATTTTGGCTGGTCCAGATTGCTTTAAAAGTTACAGAACTAAAATATATGAGCTCACCTTTTATTAATAAATCAATTATTACATTTTTCCACATTTTTTTCCTCCAACACTGGTCTGTGTACTGTATGTGTGCGGGAATATGGCAATTATGAGTAGATGCCTGAACCATAACACAGTAGCTGCTAATGAGGGCTCTGGGGAGAACAAGAAGGAGTGAGAGAGTGAAATGGGGGTGGTTCATCGGTTTCCATATTATATTCATAATCAAGGTCTCCATTGACAGTGTGCAAAGCTCCACATTGTTGGAGTGGCAGTGATTACAATCTTCCTCATTCCAAACTGACTTGTTCTCAAGTACTAATTATCTATACTCCTTTTTGCTTGGAAAACTGAATGGATATTATCCTTAAAACATAATGAAGACCATATTAGCTAAGCTGAGTCAGATAGTTTTCAATTTTCTAATTCTAACATATATGGTAGCTCTACTTCTGATAGCAGAGCATGATTAAAATGTGTAACATGACGTTTTGATTATGATACAGTCAAGGAAAACTACAAGGATCATGTACCGTATTTTCTGGATGAAAAGTTGCTCCGGTATGTTAGTTGCACGAGCCAAAAAATGCAAAAACGTGTATTAGACACTGTAGAACACGTCGCATCTGTCCGCCCTGCCGCAGCTGTGCGCCTGAGCTGCGCTGTGGCTCGTCTCCTCTAGCGGCTGTCAGTGTGACAAGCTCCCCATAGTTGATTTTATTCAAAATATAAGTCGCTCTGATGTATTTGTCGCTCCCCTCGCCAGACTATGCAAAAAACTGCAACTTTTAATCAGGAAAATACAATATTTGGTCTAGGCGTTAGGGTTTGGTTGAATAAAGAATATTTAGAATGACAAAAAAAAACACATCCCAACAATATAAAGGAGCCGAATCAAGCAATGGACACAATACTGACATATTATCAAATCATGATCATTTATTTGCAGAATAGCTGCTTGTTATGCAATAATGACCCTGATGAGGTAAAGTTCTTCTACACTCAAAGTTTTAATCTGTTTAGCAGTAACGACAGTAGAGTTTGTGTTCACTAGATGATTGTAAATTATATAATTATTCCACTTTATGCTCTGCTTTTGTGGCATCTACTCACTATATGTGGCTATTTAGAAACTAAATGTTACAATATCTTCACAAGCGTTTTATCTGGTGCTTAGCTGGGGTCACCTGCGAGCGTTGAAATCTATTGCACCGAAACAACATAATGTTACTGGAAACAGCTCTGTCACAATGGTAAAAGTGAACTCAACCTGTAGCGCTGCATCCCATAAAGACAAATAATGATCTAGGATGTAGCTTCATGAACAGTTTTCCAGTTTGGTATTAATACTGTAGATCTGAATCTGAATAAATCTGGACAGAGTTAACAGAACAAATCTCACCTGCACATGAACACCAAGAGGAAGTCCTTCTGTTAAATACAGTACGTAAGATTATGCAGAAATATCTAATAAATAGAAATATCTAATAAAAAATATTCTCAACCAAAGAACACGGCTCTGTTTGCCCACATATAATTGAAGTAATATTAGGTCGGTTTTGGCATCAGTACCCTACCTCTGCTCATACTTTCACATTATTTCATTCTCTAACCCAGATAACTTGTAGTTGGTTGGATCACACTCCTACTTGAAACAAATCTCTCCACATTTTGTTTTTGATCACTGTCTTTGTGTGGTCTTGGTATAGTTCCTTAGGTCCTAGCCTGAGCATGATTGAAATGTTTAAGTACATTGTTAGTACACAGAAATCAAAATTATTCAGACTGTTTTTACCTTGGTTACTTTTGATTTCACCTCGTGTTTTGTGACCACACTAATAAAACTTTTCATAACCTACCAGCCTACATCTCCCTGTAGTGATCAGACTGTAGGTACTGTACATAGGAGTATGTCTTAAGCATAGGCTGTATATATACCGTAAGTGGACAAAGTGACTGTGAGACCACCCACTGGTTTCTGGAAAGCTGTTTTAGGCCAATTGAGTTGTCACTTCCCTGATGACATTTTGCGCCAAAAACAGAATGTGGCCATATTTGGGAGAATGGCGGCAGAGCTACAGCAGTGTAGTATGTCAGGAGTCTTATGGGTAAGCTAATACTAACTGCTACGGAGCTTACTGACACATTATCAAACAATGTCATATTATGATGGTGTTAGCGTAGGCACTTACCCACGACTACAGTCGGGCGTCTCTCAGGTGACACTATGTTTTATTGAATAAACAGAAGATACAGACTCGATCTGACTCCACGACAGAAATTTGTCTGATAATTAGCCATAATATCTTAAAAATTAAGCAAAACAATGGCCCACCAGATCAATTATTAGAAGGTCCAAATAAAATGTTTGAGTCCATGATGACTCATGACAAAAATGTATTCACCAGAACACCAGTGGGACTCTGTGGAAGTCAGGGCTTCTTGGATGATCCTCCAGTGCCCAATTGCAGTATTGCAACTTCAGCATCGGGATCAATGTACAGCTCGGTCATTGCAGACTGGTTTTAAGTCAACATGTTGTCAATCCAGAAAGCAATCTTTTCTACTGTGCATGATTTTTTTTTCTATTCTACATGAGCAGATTCAGTTTGTTGGTACTAAATGACAAGGCTACCAATTACAGTGGTGCCCCGGGTAACGAACGGCTCTGCTAACAAAAAATTCGGGTAACGAATAAAACCATTGGCCCAAATGTGCCCCAGCTAATGAAAATGATTTGGGATTTCACATTATGGGAAAGATCCAGGTTACAACTTTCGAGATTTGGATTACAAATTTTTTTGTAGACTTAACTTCTGGTTCTATCTCAGCCGAGTCAAACGTCAACGTGAACTCTGCGCTGTATATTTGCCTTTTTTCACCTAAAATACTGCTTCATTTTGTGTTTTTCATCATGGGAACTAAGAAAAATGACTTCTCCGTCTCATCCTCCTCCGGTAAGTGTCTTTATAAATCAATAAATGTGCACT
This sequence comes from Pseudamia nigra, assembly GCA_029823295.1. Lineage (NCBI taxonomy): Eukaryota > Metazoa > Chordata > Actinopteri > Kurtiformes > Apogonidae > Pseudamia > Pseudamia nigra. The sequence goes on from JAQQAE010006192.1 coordinate 5,816, forward strand.
TACGGGTGTGTAATGCATACTTTATATACGAGTTTTGTGGGTCCAGAACGGATTAATTGGTTTTTCATGTATTTCTATGGAAAAAATCGCTCCATCTAATGAATGATTCGCCCAATGAACATGATGCTGGAACAGATTACATTTGTTAGCCGTGGCACCACTGTACTACCAAAGCTACCATTGCTCTTCTGTCCAATCATATCCTCTGTCAATCTGTTCAGAGGATGAGTGACATTTTTATTACTTTACTCAATCTTTGTCTAGTCCTTTTTTTCTTCTTTGGTTGGCCCGGAGGTCCAAACTATGTAAAAGGTGTTTTTATGCTAAAAGAAAGAAATCCAAGGTTCACTTTGTTCAGACCAATTTTGTTTGTTTGATCCACACTGAAACCCACAGAAGATTTAACACTCCAACTTGTTTAGAGTGATCACATTCGTATTGATCACAGTCACATTTATTCTTAAGCCACCTCTGACATATTCTTCTTTTTCTTCTCCTTTATTCCCTGATTCTTATTTATCCTCAGGATCCATTTAGCTTGGTGATACATCAAGGTGCTAAAAAAGTATTTTCAATCCCAGCGGCAATAAAAACATGCTCAAGGTGACCTCATCTTCATTTCTCTTCCTCTCGCTCTCTCTCCATCTTCTGAAAGGCACTCTTCTAACGAGGTGTGGGCTTCCTTTTATGGCACCCTGTTGAATCAGACTTATTGGTAAATTAGATTAGCACAGCCTGCTCCACACAGTCAGCTTGGATTTAGTCTGCCTTTCTTCCCCATTACCTCTGACTGCGCAAGACGCAATCTCCTCCGGATGTGGAAGAATTGAATAGAAGAGACGTCAGGCTCCGTCTGGTACATTTCCATCAACACAGCCTCAGACAGAGGTTTGACTTGTCTGATGTGTGTAAAGTTAAAAAGAAAATTGTCCCTTTGATCACATCAATTGCTTGCTGAGCTCAGGGCAAAGTGATATCACTTCAGCGTCTCAGATCTGTGTTTAGCAGAATGATTTTGAACACTGTGGAACAGGAGTGAAGAAAGGTGCAAAAACACTTCCTCACCACTGCCCATGGCTTCTTTTCATATGACAGTTCTGTGCCACTAGGTTGCTCATTTCTTTAAAACCTTATGTATACGTTTTTACTATACTGTCTGCAAAGTGTTAGCCTGTTGCTGGAATGCATGCTTTTTTCATGTTTTTTTTTTTTAATTCTGAAGCGGCTGAGGTGAATGCTCACTGAATAATTGTGCAAAATACCCTTCGTTTAATGTAACTCGCATTTACTTTCAAATCAACAATTTCTGTGGTTTCTGGTCTACCTTTATAATTCTTCAATCATCAGGACACTATGTCCTACAGATATAATAATATGTTCTAGCTGTGCTTAGAAATCAGTATTTAAGTGTTCTCAGTCAGATGATTCAAGTAGAAGTCATATTTCCAACTCAAAAAAATCTGAGCAACTCTACCATCCATGACATGCCAATTCAAGCTGGCTGAAATTGCATCAATTGAGAGAGGACACCACGATTTTGGTAGCATTTCTTTTATTTTTTTCACAGTAGCTTGTCATATACATACTACGGTGTAGTTTATCCATAGGCATCTGCAAAATTCAGAATATCAGGTGAAAAAGTGCATTTTGTTTTGATGTTGTCTATACTTCAATCAACAGGCTTTTCATTAGGTGTCCATTTTTCCGATTTCTCAGCTGGAGCCTGATAATCCCAGAGTTGAGATCTGCCATCTTCAAAATAAATGGAGCGTACCATGGCAGTACATTTTTTAAAGATCCTTATGGAAAGAAAAAGATAAAAATGAACGAGTGTTGATCAAATGGTAACAAAGACTATCCATCTTAACTTCCACCACAGCATGTAGCACTGTTTGCAATTTTGTTTCTCATGGATACTTCATATAGCACACAGAGGTGCTTAATGAAATAAAAGCTTTTATTAAAGTGCACTACATTTTCATAACAACTCTTTCTAGTGTTAGAGTATGTCTCAGCATGAATGTAACAAAAGTGTTTCCTGAAGCTTCACAGTAACATCACTGTTGTTGATCAAGGGGTCTAGTGGCATCTAGGCATGCTGCATTTTTAGAACATTTTGTTTTTGTTTGTTTGTTTGTTTGTTTGTTTTATTTCATTCATTTGTAAAATAAAATTAAAAAAAAGGTTTCATGTAAATACAGACAGTCAGCAAACACAAATGATTTCTGAAGCTCTACCTCAGTAGTTAGTAAGTAGTATCATGAGGAGCAATAGTGTGAATCTGTAGTTGACAGCACGGCATGTGTAAAAGGAATGTATTGATTTTCATAAAGGCTTTGCTCTTTGTACATATGCTTTGCAGCTCCAACCTTGAATTGTGAAGCACCTAGAGATATGATTGGTGCTGTACGAATACAATTGAACTGAGTTGAAACTGTGTGTTTATTAATTACTTTGGTTGCTCAGTAGCTCTAGTGATATGAGATCAAGCCAATCCAATCACTTTTAAAATGCAAAATCAATGGCTATGAACAAAGTAAATATCAAAAGTCTCCTGAATTAAATTGCAATTCTATGTTCTGCACATGGGTAATAAAAGTTAAATACAATACAGTACCTGCCATTGTATTTAATTGTTCAGTGGTAGGTATTAGGATTATTACCTCTGCCAAGGATGTTATGCTTTTGTTTATTTGATTGTTTATTCACAAGGTAACTCAAAAAGTGGCAAAAATCCCAATCAATTAGATTCTGGGAGTGACCTGGATCACTGTCTGGATGCAGAAGATCTTTAAAGGATTCTTCATCATTGTGAGATAGGGCCAAATTCAACATTTGACCTTGTAACACTACAAATAACACCCAGGAAATTTAGCTAAAGAACATGGAATAATACCAGAATAGATTCTATCAAACCACAAAGTTTGATCCAGATATGAGCAATATTCCAGATACACTGTAGTGATCCAGAATGTTTATACTTGCAGGGTTGAGAAAAAACACCTACTGCAACATGGCAAATAAAGCTATAGACATGCAACTGACACCAAATTGTAGTGAAATTCTGCTGATTCGGTAATGTGCCCACAGATTTGATGTATCTTGAACATTTATGGTGCCAGATCTAGAAGAAAACCACCATTATGGAAATTTTATTTTTGGTGAATGACTACTGAACTCATAATAAAATAATATTCAAACTGAGTTGTATAACTTCATCATTTGTTTCCATTGTTATTTATCACTTTGTAGAGAAACTGAGCTGCATCGATGGAGTTCTGTGCTCTCCACCAAATGTTGCCTCAGTACATGTTGAGATACAGTACATCTTAAAGGTGTCAACACACACTATTAAAGTGTTTTTGCTCCTTACCATTTAACCTGACATCGGAATCTCCTTATTGCTGCTTTATCGGTTAGTGTTTTCTTCAGTAAATGGACCAGTGTTTGTTTTACGACAAGAGCGTGGACTTCAAATGCATCGCTCCCACCAACAAAAGACATCATGAATCCCATCAGTGTCATACAGACACTTTAATGATTTCCTCCAACATCTATCATGTGGAAGTCTTCTATTACCCTTGTCAGCACTCCGTACGTCCCCCATCGTCGACATCACCCCACCCCCACTGCCATGTGGCATCCCTCAGAGTTTCTCTTGACTGGCCTCTTATTGATCTCTTGTTGTCTCCTTCTGATGAAAATGGATCTGTTTTTTCCCCAGGGTGCCAGATGTGTCATTCGACTCACTGGTTGCCATTTCTTTCTCCCTTTTGCAATGAGATTTTCACAGATATGGTCTTTCACTGATGGCATGGAATGGGATGGGAGAGTGTGGTTAGTAAGAACAGCCTGAAGATTTAGATCAATATAAGCCACATCAGCATCTCTGCACCCCCATGTTGCCAAATCCTTGAAAAGACCTCAAATTTAAACCAGCATAGGCTCCAAGACATCCATTTCCCTTAAGCCATCTAAGAAAAAATGCGTATAGTGCCGGTCCTGCACTTGCAGTTTATCCTTTAGCAGTAACGTTAGCAAATAAAGCTGAGAATCTTGCCGGTCATACCATTTATAGAGCAAATACCCCTGAAACAGAATACTTAACAAGTTGTATTGTCTTTGTATAGTGGGTACAGAATGCACAATACAAAACATACAGGGCAGAAGTTTATGTAACTCCTTATAACCCTAATAGCAGCTGTGAAGAGTTACCAGTATAAAGGCTTAGCCATCTTTCCCACTTCCATGTACTGTATGTAGGATTGTTTGTGCAATGATGCTACAAACATTTATCACAATAATACTTCATGTGGTTTCTCATTTGGTGCTATTCAGTTCAACTAACTGAGCAAAGCAGCCTGTGAGTTACCGGGGAAACACTGTAACTCATAGGCATTACTGTTTTTTGGTTCAACATACACATGTATTAAATACTATGTTTCAAAAAGCTTTGAAACCCCTACTATTTCAGTGGATTTCTTTATTTTTTATTATTTTTCAACATTGTACATAAATACTGAAGACATCCAAACTGTAATCAAAAAGGGTTAAACAACCCAAAAAATGTTTTATATTTTAGATTGTCGAAAGTAGCCACATTTAGCTTTGATGACAACTCTGCACATTTGCACATGCCATTCTCTTACAAGGTAGCATCTTCCACCTCCTGAAAAAAAGGTGCTCTGAAAGCCTTATTTATTCAATTGCAATTTCAAAATTCTGCAGCCTCATTGTCAGAAATAAAATTGAATGGATTAAACTGAATATCTTTATTTTTTCCAACAGCAACATATTTTCCACTTGCAGGATTCAATTAAAAAATGTGAGCGGCAGAGAGAAATCCTTCTTTGCTTTTAGTCCCAATTAATGGCCTGTCTTCTGCTTTTAAACACTGACTAACAATCTTTTGATCTTTTGATCTTTTGCTCATTTTGCGGGTGGCTTTACCAGAGGTATTGTTGTCATAGCAACACTCTTTATATAAAGGCGAATGCTCTGCAAGTACAAGGGACTCATCAGAAAGCTATGCAACTGAATATAAATGCAGGCCTGGAACAAGCTTTTATTAAGTATAAAGCATTCTGCACAGTTCTAGATAAAGTTGCGGGTTTCACATAAAGACATTTGCAAATAGTTAATTGAATTCACAATTGTGTTTCAAATTAACCTACTGTAGTTGTGTTTGTTTGGGTGTTATTCAAAGAAACAGGGATATAATACCATGTGAAGCAGAAAATTAGTTAAAGACAAGTAAAATAATCCTTAGTTTTACTGAAATCTTCAACATGTTTTGTCTTTACTGTGATTCAAAGCTCCACTGAGGTTGGGGTCCTTTACAATCTAAAGAGGCATTTTTTGGACAGGAAGGAAAAACACGAGTATGTACAGCCACAAAAAATATCAAAATCATTTTGTACATTTTAGCATGTTTGAAAGCCGATATTGTTATTATTTTGTTCATTTTTATTCATCTTGCTCTACTTGTTCATCTTTGTTCCATTTTTTCATATTTTGTTCATCTGACTGACTGATTTGCTAGCATTTCTTCATTTTTTTGATTATTTTGTTAATTTCTTCATTATTTTTGTCTATTTTAAGTATATTATTCATTTTTGATTATTTTAAGTTTTTTCACAGAATTTTACTTATTTTTCATTAATTTTATTAATTATTTTGTTAATTTTGATTGATTGCTTTGTTTTCTAAAATTATTTTAATCCAGAGGTATTATTTTAGTAATTTTTGTATTTTTTTTGTTCTCCTTATTTTTTGTTTATTTTTTCAGTCCATTCAGTTTTGTCTTAAAATCTGTTCATTGTATTGCTTATTTTTGTTCACTTTCTTCATGTTTTCCTCATTCAGGTGATGATTTTGTTCATTTTATTGATTATGTTGTACATTATTGATCATTACATTTTTGTACAGTTTATGATGTTGATTACATTGATCATTATGTTGATTATTTTGTTCAGTATTGTCTTATTTTTCTTTCATTAATTAGGTGAGTTGTTCTTTTTGTTGAATTAGCTCTCATTTTGTTCATTTTGATTTTATGTGTTAATTTGGTCACTGGACAAAGCCACAGGAGCCACTGGGGATGGGGCTAAAGAGACCGCATGTGGCCATGGAGCCACAGGTTGCAGACCCCTGATCTAGGTGAATAGTTCCGTCATGCTTTTACCCAGAAGTCTTCACTATCAGCAACACATTTATTTTAAGTAATTTTCAAAGCTGTGTACTATGAATGAATGAATGAAACTTTATTTATAGAGCACATTACAATAACAACAAAGCTGACCAAAGTGCTGTACGCTCAGATTACAGAAGTTCCTCCCGCGCAGGGGGAGTGGGTCCGCTCTGCCAAAATACAAAGCGCACCACCACTTGCAGTTGGGGGAACAAAGAGGGGGAGGGGGAAAGGGGAGACACAATGGGATGAGAATAATAAAATACATTTTAATTTAAACAAACTACCTTTTGTTCAAACCTTTTTTTCCTACAGTATTTAATTTCTAAAAGTTGTTGTCTTATGTACAGCTAAAAACAAACTATAAAATACCTGAAAATATTATATACCTATTTTAAATGTATTCAGTTAAAATACTGCCCATCTCTGATGACATCTAAAGTCTATGGATCAGCAAATTTCTCAGGATTCCTGCTCCAAGGACTTTAATGTATCACTCATTCCTGTCATTTAATCACATTTCGCTTAGCTGTCATGAACAGACCCATTTCATTTTCATTTATTTTCACATACACAAATAATACAGATGCACATATCAAACAAAAAATACAATGGAGAAATGGGGCTTCAATGGGGTATTCTCCAGTGCTGTGCATTAATTTGTTTTTTTAAACTAATTAGAAAGGGGACGAAGAAGACAATAGAATGTGCAATATGAGATTTCACATGATAAATGATTCACATACAGTATATCCCATTGACCAAAATACTGTAAGGATTAGTAAAATGATTACAAAGATCATCCATAAGGAAGCCTCTGTCAGCTCAGTTTTACTGTACTTGCATGCCTCATGATGATTTCACCAAATACTGCCTGATATTACCAAAGACTGTACAAAAATATATGTTGAATGAAATGAGCATCATGTCACCTGACAGAAGGAACATGCATGGATGTGTGTCTGTGTCTGTGTAGTGTCGTCTGTAACTGCATGTTTTTTGTTCACACCTAGAAGCCACCGGCAGCACCTGCTCATGTCCCGAACACAAACGCGCACTAAAATGTCACTCAAATGAAAACAGTGCAAAACTACAGCCCCATCTTACAAAAACAACAAATCCCACAGTCCTTGGCTTAGGACTGAGGATGCCTATCCCCCACTGTTTTTCAGGAAGCTTCCAGGAAACCGCAATGTGTATGCCCAGATGCACAATGAGAAGGAGCAGGAGATGACCAGCCCGGTCAATCACAGCGAGGACACGCAGCACATCATCCAGGGTGAGGAGTTCATTGACGACGACCTGGACTCGCAGACTCTAGGTAACGCAGGAGGTAGCCCCACCTTCCGTTCCCTTATAAGGACTACCACTAACCACTGCTACTAAAACTCAAGCCACTAACACCAGCAGCTAACACACACCAAGGTACTGAAGGACTTCCCCTTTTTTAATCACTGGTTTTGATCAAAGCTCCACAGCTTTGAATTTCATGTCCAGAGTTTGCCTTTTGTTTTGATCACACTTCAGTTTACATTCATTTACAAGCAATTTACAGTCATATCATAAATACATGTCATATCATGATATTTTGAACACACTACCTAAACAGCAGTGTGGCTTGATACAGAATATGCCTAATGGGTTAAGGATATTTCTTCACATTCTGAACATCTGATACTAGTATTAAAGATGGCCTTATTGTCTATGATATGATACAGTATGATATGATGGTGATTAAATATTCTGCAACTATTATTCATCCATATAGATAGTGAATGGACACCATTTTTGTTTAGCACCTCATCATGAGCATGACCAACATTTAAAGTGCTACCAGGAGATATTGCTTGCCTTGCATGGATTGTGCATGATGCTGATACTAGAATTAAAGGTGTCCTGTGGCGTATTTGGCCTCAGCAGATTGTTTGGGATGAGAATCTATGAATTTTCAATTAACAGTACTTTCTCCGTGGTAAAGCAGCAATACATTTCTTACTACAGTGATATAAGATATTCAATTTCCACTTATTTGCCAACATAAATAATGTATGAAAATCATGAAATGAAAGTGATCCCTGGTGGCAGGCGTAATGCGTAGCCACAATACGTGCACACACAGTGATGCACATTGAACAGTTTCAAAGTAGGTCTGTCTATCACATGTTGGCTTCTCCTTACTATATTTAACCAAAACTAAGAATACAATTAAAACAAGAAAAAAATTGTTTTGTTAATTGAACAGGAAAAGATCATTTTAAAATCCCAAAACCAGATAAAAAATATTGCAACAATAAACATGTTGCAGGTGAAATCAGCTTAGATAGATAGATAGATAGATAGATAGATAGATAGATAGATAGATAGATAGATAGATAGATAGATAGATAGATAGACAGAGCTACATAGATAAATAGATATTATAACTCAGCTGAAAAATCACAAAAACTAGCTTTGAATGTCAGAGCTCAACAGGCTATTTTTACGTTGCTGAACTGAATCATTTTGCAGTTTCATACTTTTCATTCTTCATCATTACTCAGCGCTTCTCTGTTTCCTCTTCCTCCTTGTTGCCAGGCAACCATTCTGGTGTGGTCCTGAGCATCAACTCAACCAGAGAACTACACAATTACCTGTCCAGCTGATGGCTGCCATGGCAACGCTAAAGAGCTAGCCTAGCCTAGCCGGCTAACGAGCACAGGGACTCCACTCTGCCTCTGTCCTGTCCTTTTCCGTCTCCTCCAACTGGACACTTCATCTCCAAACCACAGCTTCCTCAACCCGTCAGCTTCAGCTATTTTTTTTTTTTTTGGGACTGAGTCTGAACCCCCTGCAGTCTCTTCCTGCTAAGGGTCAGGAGACACTCAGCTAACTCCCCCTCCCTTTTTTATCATTCCTTCCAGCCATGGAGACCCACACTGATACCTGCTGATGTGGATGGAGGTCTGGATGGCGTCACACCGAGGACACTCACCCATCTGTGTATTGAGAAAAGAAAAAAGAAATGTGTGTACGTTGTCGGTCACTTGTAGACACTCAGAATCAGCCAGCATGACTCACAGGACCAGTAATATTTAGTCAGAAAACCATTTGAAATGGCCACAGCCACTCAAGTGGCCAAAGAGTTATGCTGGTTCGGAAGCACTAAAAATTGTCATGATAGCCGATGGCAAAAAAAGCTAATTTTTACTATTTACCCCTCTTGTTTTCTTCTGTTGTCCACTAGAAACTCTCTCAAAGGCAATAATATTCTGTCAAAGGAATGTAGGCTTAGAAAAACCCTTGTGAATTTGCATGTAAGCAGATGCAAGCACAAGAGGGCGATGTTGCACTTTCTTAAATTCCACACACACACACAACAGCTCAGCTTCTTTGGAGTATACTGTACGTTCACGTAGCGTGGTTTTGCATCACACACATCTTGAACTTACATCCCTTACGTTTAAACGCTGTCTGTCCCATGGTGCCTAAAGCAGCAGACATTTATCTGCTCAAGTAACATTACCTGAAGTTGTGTTCGTTTCTAATAACCTCCTCCTCTTCCCCACATGCTCTGGGTCAGAGGTCAAAGGTCAAAGACTTGTTGCCCTGGAGACAAAGGTTGCCGACATGGAGGGAAAGTGTAGTTGATGTACTGTATCAGCCTATATTAGGCGTAGCCCACAGTGGAATCATGTCTCTTTAAAGGTTTGGTTTGTTGTCTGTAAAATGTGTAAATACAAGCAATCTCCACTTTGTACATATTCCCTTTGACGTGTGTGCGTGTGTTTTACACTACTACCAAAATACAGTTCTTCACTGAGGTTCCTAAACTTGACAAAAAGTTTCCATCTCTGCCTGCTCACACGTGTCCTTTTTGAGTATTTTCAGTGTAACCTCATGAGCATCATTTTATGGTCTTCATTGTTAACGGAGAATAATTTTACTGTCTTATAAAGGTACTCACAATTACACAGTGACAAATATTTAGATGGATATTTTTGATACACTTGTCAGTTCTTGTCTTTTTTCTCGGTACCTGTAAGCACTGGTTGGTGTTTCTTTTTTTTTTTTTTTTGTCGCCTTTTGCTGAAGTTTTTTTTGTATGATTGCACTAATGATGTAAGAAGTGCTGTTGATATGTAACCAACAGCAGCCAAGTGAGTCTGGCGCTGTTTACACAAGACGCATTTACAGACTTCCAACCATAATAACTGAGATAACCCTTTTTGTGTTTGATTCAAGCAAACAGCAGACCACACCCACCTGTTCTGGTTTAATTCGTCTTTTGTACATATTCTGCTCATGTTCAACTTGTTCTTATAGTTTTCTAGTGATGTGTCATTGTGTTCATATCCTCTTTGTCAAAGAGGATAGTGGGGAATTCTGATAGTCTGATATGTGAAGGACTTCACAGCTGATGGCACCGATTTTAAACATGCTGAGTTTCTGTCCATCTTTGCCTTTTTCAGATGGTTTGTTTGATTTGTTGATTTTGCTATTAAAACAATTGTGTGTCCACATCAGGAAGCATTGTGCACTCAACCTGCATCCTGGAATAAATCACTCCCATAACTTGTATGCGCTGGGTTGTGTTCACTTTATTGATTTTTTTTTTGTTTGTTTTCATGGTTGATGTTGTTCAGTTTTGGATATTTTATTGATTACTGATTGATTTTATTGATTTCTTGTCTATATAGTTTTTTTTATGTTTATTTTCCACTCTGTTATTTTTGTTCATTTTAGTCCATTTTGTTTATTTTGTGTTCATTTGTGATTATGTTCTTGATTTAGTCCTTTTCCACCGAGCGTGTTGGCGCCGACACATCTGCGTGAAGTTCAGCAGGGCGGGGGTGGTGCGGCTGGCGGGCTCACGCTTCTGGCGTCAGGCGCCTGGCCGCCCGGCTGCCGGCGACCCGCTC
>JAQQAE010006193.1:0-16902 GCA_029823295.1 Pseudamia nigra
ATCTTGGCGTCAATTTTTTACATCACAAAAACCTGGCATTTGAACAGGGGTGTGTAGACTTTTTATATCCACTGTATATGGAGTTAGAAAAGACTTGACGATGGAACAAAAAAAATCCAAACCACAAAAATGAAGAAAAAGTCAGTGTTTCGTTCTGGGTCTGATTTAGATGAGGTGCTTTTGTTCAAGATGACTCATGTTATGAAAGTGGTGCATCATGTGCCATGCGACATGAGTCACAGTGAAAGAGAAGGACAGAGAGCCCTGTACTGTGCATGCTCATGACCTGACTTGTTCCACGCTCCACAGTGACCACACACCTCATTTTACTAAATCAGCTCTGACCCTTCCTGCTCTGCAAACTGTGGAGGTCATCTTGCAAAATTAAATATATGAAAAAATGAACTAATTTTTATTTTAGCCATTTGTGTATAGAAATCCAGAAACACATTTTGCTGCTTTTCAGTCTCCTTTCTGCAGTTTGAAAGTTATCATAAAAGGCAGTTGGGAAAATCCTGCATCGTCCAGACTGTTCTGACTCATCCACGTATGAAGGCTTACTAATTCAATAAATAAAATAAGGAGAAATTCAAAATGAGAACTTGGATAATATGTTTGATTAAGGAAGAGTTTCAGATCTCAGAACACAGATGTATTTATAGGTCTTAAATGACAAATTCACCATGACAAATAACCATATGGCAAAAAAACTCATATTGCTAAAGGCTAAAATTAAAAACCTAAATCCAATTATAATGTTTGAATATCAGTATATATACAGTATTTGTAACTCTAAAAGCACACTATATATCTAAATAGCAACTATCTGACTGCATCTGTGTGGTATTAAAACAGGATAAACAACTGCACATTGAAGACAAAAAGAATGAAAGAAAGATCAAATGCTTAGATGTACATCAATGAAAATATGTTCAACAGATTTAAGAAAAGATGAAAATGGTGCCATTCTTCACTGCAGGTTATGTGACAAGAACATGAGCCTGTTGACAAAGTCCACTGATGTTGTTTGAGAGAATGAAAAAAGTAGCTTATTGTAAAATGTTTCGGTGTCACAATTTGCACAAAAATATCCCATCATCGTGATAACTAAATATGCAACAATGAATGACAAGATTTTGCATATCAAGTCAGTTTGCATCTATATACACAAGTATGATTTTAATACTGTTTAATAATGATAGTATTGCAAAGTTTTAATATAACTTTAATAAAGTGGCAAATTTAATACTTAACCAATTTCAGCCTCTCTCTCACTGCAAATGAAAGAAAATGTTTTAGGACCTTTGTGCAGATCAAATTATTTATACCTTCAATTTCAATTTCCTATTGTCACTGGACAGTTTTTTATCTATTGTGGTGAAGTGACAGATATGACCTCAGGAGAAGATCAAATAGTGATGGAGAACATCATTTAGGACTGTGTGTGTGTACAAATTATGGCACAAACAACAATCACGAGTGCTACATAAAACAGACATTAGGTCAGTGTTGCTGCCCTCTCTAAACACCTTGGCTGAGGTACTGGCAGGGATGATTTCTGTCACCAGAGCAGACACAGTTGACTGCATTATAGTCATATTATGTAATACTAAGTAATTTGCATAAATATGAAATACAATGGAGCACTTATTGTCCACTATGCAGTACTGTGACCTTTCCGACCTCTCTTAGTTTGCATACCCCCCCCCAAAAAAAAACACTGGGATGGAATGGAAATGAAGCAATATCTGCATTTACTTTGCCTGGTAATTCATTGTTGACAGTGTGAACACAATAAATACATGTTTTATGTGGTGAACAATGGTGTCATTTAGGTCTGATGTTGAGACAATTATATACAAGTAATGACTTAAAGAAATTAAATTACAACAGAACAATGAAACAATGAAAGTGTGATTGTTACGATTTAATGTAAAATCAACCTCCAGGAAAGGTCTCCCCTTTCCATTGCCAAATATCAAAAAGTACATTAAATGTTTAAAAATAGTGGTGGATATCAGTAATGCCCCTCAGGCTCCTTGTCAATCCTGACCTCAAGTACCTTTGCTGTAAATTTGATGCCCCCAGTCCGACCGATTCAAGAATAATCATGCTAACAAAACAATCAGATAACTTCACCTCAAGGCTGAGGTCACCAATTTTTAAACTCAACCAAATACACATTTGGTTTGGTGACTCTAGGCTTCTCCATTCAAGAGTTATTATGCTAACAATTCAAGTTTCACTCCACCTGTGCACCCACTGTCAAGGTGACAACAAAGCCTCTTCAGCCCTGAGGTAGGGCTGGGCTATATAATGAATGTATTCGATGCACCACAGCCTAAGATGTTTTGGTGCTGCTGTGAAGTCCTGATTGATGAAACAGAATTTAGATTGTGTCATTTTTACAGCCGTAACAACACACAGGTGATGAACTGAGAAAGACTGTGAAAACATGGAGTGGAATCACAGATTGAACAGGCTTAGTGACATATGTGGCTGCAGTAAAAGTGAGTTTACACAGTTGCATGTTCAGTTCAGGAAACCCTAAATCTCCTTGTTCAATTTCCCGCTGTATTTTATGTTTCAGCATGTCTCCTCTCTGCACCATGCAGTTCATCACAAACACAACTTGTACAGTGTCCAATAGTAGTTTAGTTGTAAACGGTTTCTTCAAACAGTGCATGACATGTCAAAGGCAAACAATTATTTGTTTTATTAGCATTTCATACGATTTTTTCATGCCTTAATTAATCAATAGCCGAATCAGTACAGGGTTATTTAAAAACACTCTTTCACATACTGCAGATCTATGTTAATCATAACAGAATACATTCAAAAAATAAAAATCTGTACTGCCACTATAAAATGACTTAAGTGCAGCCTCTTACCAAAATTTATTTTACAAAAAAAGCCATGAACACCTTGGAACACTACTCCATTTACATTCGTACTCAACACACAATCTTAATTTTGTGAATAAAGTACACTGCCTGGCCAAAAAAAAAAAAGTTGCCACCAAAAAAAAAAAAAAAAAAGTTACTAATATTTCGCTGGACCGCCTTTAGCTTTGATTACAGCATGCATTTGCTGTGGCATTGTTTTGATAAGCTTCTGCAATGTCACAAGATTTATTTCCATCCAGTGTTGCATTAATTTTTCACCAAGATCTTGCACCGATGATGGTAGAGTCTGACCGCTGTGCAAAGCCTTCTCCAGCACATCCCAAAGATTCTCACTGGGGTCAAGGTCTGGACTCTGTGGTGGCCAATCCATGTGTGAAAATGATGTCTCATGCTCCTTGAACTTCTCTTTCACAATTTGAGCCCTATGAATCCTGGCATTGTCATCTTGGAACATGCCTGTACCGTCAGGGAAGAAAAAGTCCACTGATGAATAACCTGGTCATTCAGTATATTCAGGCCGTCAGCTGACCTCATTCTTTGAGCACATGCTGTTGCTGATCCAAGACCTGACCAACTGCAGCAACCCCACATCATAGCACTGCCCCCACAGGCTTGTACAGGAGGCACTAGGCATGATGGTGCATCACTTCATCTGCCTGTCTTCTTACCCTGATGTGCCCATCGCTCTGGAACAGGGTAAACCTGGACTCAGACCACATGACCTTCTTCCATTGCTCTGGAGTCCAATCTTTATACTGCCTAGCAAAATGAAGCCTTTTTTTCCCCAGGTTAGCCTCACTGATTAGTGGTTTTCTTGAGGCTACACAGCTGTTTAGTCCCAATTACTGACCGACCGTTATGAGTTTTTCAGGACCGATACCGATTATTAGTAGCTAAAGAGGCCGATAACCGATATTTGGAGCTGATATTCATTTGCAGTAGAAGTGTAAAAATTGGTGTAAAAATGTTGAGTAATACAAACACTTAACTTTGTTTAAATACCTAAAGCATGTTCATTTAACCAAAGAAATAGAAAATGAATAGCTCCAGAAGTGCATGGATCCTAGACTCACAATTTATTGTAGTAGTTGTGAGCTGTAGAGTTTTTCATGCGACTTTCACGGAAACACACACTATTCTCCGTTACATACATTCAACCCATTGATAATACATAGTCTACTGAGAGCAGGACCAGCGAGCTAATGTTATGCTAAAAACTAGTCTGCCTTCATCTCATCGTACTTCCCTGCATCAAAACAAGACTGAATTGAATTTAGCACATGCTCTCTCTCAATCACGCACACAGGCTTCTACAATGGACTGTTTCCAAATCGATATTACGAACAGCATTGTTTCAATTAATTCACAGACATGTCGGGAGGTGCTACTAGCTTAGCAGAGCTGCTAATGTTTACTCCGTTTGTTCTCGACACGACAAAACACATCGTCGTGTGTGTGTGTGTGAGGACAGTTTCCGCATCGGTGTCACTTGTTTAACCAATCAGATGGCGCCGTGGGTGGCGCAATGCTGGAGAAAGAAGTAGCAGGAGAGAGAGAGAGAGAGAGAGAGGGGCGTCTGAGCTGAAATGAAAGTTTTTAAATTGATTTCTTTAAAATCGGCCCGTTGGATTTAAAAAACACTATACACGTCAAAATTCCAAATATCAGTGCCGATAATCGGTCGACCTCTAGTCCCAATCCCTCAAGTTCACTTCGCATTGTGCGTGTGGAAATGCTCTGACTTTCATTATTAAATATAGCCCTGAGTTCTACTGTTTTTCTTCGATTTGATTTCACCAAACGTTTAAGTGATTGCCAATCACGATCATTCAGGATTTTTTTCCAGCCACATTTCTCCCTCAAAGACAATGGGTCCCCACTATCCTTCCAGTTTTTAATATTGTGTTGGACAGTTCTTAACCCAATTTTAGTAGTTTCTGCAGTCTCCTTAGATGTTTTCTCTGCTTGATGTATGCCAATAATTTGACCCTTCTCAGAACAGACTAACATCTTTTCCACAACCACGGGATGTGTCTTTCGACATGGTCGTTTAAGAAATGAGAAGCAACTCATTGCACCAGTTGGGATGAAATAACTTGTTGCCAGCTGAAAGATAAATCACCCATGCAATAATTATCCAATAGGAGGCTCATACCTACTTGCTTAGTTAAATCCAGGTGGCAACTTTTTTTTTGGCCAGGTAGTATGTTGTCTTTTCTATCCAGACTGGTAGAAAACCGTCAACATACAGTAGCATTTATATTTCCATTGCTCAGAACATGTAGAAATACTTTGCAATCTGCCCCAGTCTGGTAATGGTAGGGAAAACACATGTGTAGATGTGCTATTAGTCTGAGTAATTTCATTCTCATTATAAAAAGTCACCAAGAACATTTCACTGAAAGCAAAATGTTTGATAAAACAAGAGAAATCAAAATGCCAGAGTGGTGGTCAAAGTGGATCACTACTGGGACCTCTTAAAAAGAAGCAAAAACATGTACCAAACTCACTGGAGAACAGACAAGATAAAAAGAAGCAGTCATTTCTGATGACTAAATGGGGATTATCAGCATAAACCCAAACGGCAATCAGAATTAACCAAAGACTTGATAATTTGTTCCTCTCCAATTAAAGTCACTTTTGTCAGGGCATCATTTTGACTTTCTTTAAATGGACTCATACAAAAAGACAGAAATCTGAGCACTGTGAGCTGCCTACAGAACTTAACTGGAGTGTGGCTGAGCTGTACAGTGCACATTAAGTCATTAAAGTCCCCGTGCTTGCAGGCCCTCCCTACCCCCCCACCGCACACGCCACTAACCCCTCAGTACTAAGCCTTTCAGACCAAATACTGCTCTGCCTTCTGCATCTTAATAAGAGGAGGGAAACTAGAAGGGAAGTGAAGGCACGGCAGTCTTTTAGAGGAAGCTGAATAAATGACTGAACACACACCCTGGGGCGGGCATGCCGGGGGGTTTCCAGGAGGTCGGAGCAAGCGGGGCCAATCGTGTCAAGACGAAGGCGGCAGACTAAAACAAAACTGACATATCAAAGCAGCCAAGCCTTGTAGAAGAGAAAAGAGCAGCTAAGCCATTGCATTCGACTGCACAGCTTGTTTCTGCTTCAATGAGAGACAACACCTCCAAAAAACAGCAATTAGTGATTAAAGTGGAAATTCTATCCACTGCACAGCGGTATCATTCCCAGTCAAAAACCAGCTCACACAAACCATCAGAGTGATCCTGTGGCCTTTGATCCCATCCTTGTTTTCTTTGTAGAGGTAGGCAAGCATTTGGGAGACAGTCTGTGTACCCAAACTTTTTAATCTCCTGTCCTAATCCTTATAATATTAAAAAGCAACTGTTCAAACTTTACCGTGACAGTACAGACAACACTATCATTACTAAAACAAACTGACTAGGCCTTGAGGCTACTTTCACTGATTCATGTAGATAAATGCTTTGTCTACACAGACACCTTAATCTCTGACAGCATGGTGAAACTGGGAATGTGTAATATAAAAACATGCCATGACGCACATATTGCAGGATTATGGGAGCACTTAAGTGAGTTATATTTTTAAATTGGCTTGATGAGAGCCGGCATGGCCTTAAACTAAATTTGCTCCTGATGAGATGAAAAAATCTCAATTGTTTACTAGATATTGTCTTTTGTAGTGATAACTAAGGGATTCCTCTGAGGTAGCTGTCATGCTGACACAGCCTTTAGGTGTTTAAATCCAAAAATAGGTGCATTAAGTGCATTTTAATTGACATTTATTCACTGTATTGTCTTGCGAATAAAAAAGATCTTCTGGCACTCCTAGAAGATTTAAAAAGTAGGTCACTTAGTCTCCTGTGAGTCATGGATTTTGGCAGGAGACCAAGAGGAGCAGGTATGGGAGAGAAAGGGCCAGAGCTGAAAGGGGCTAATGGTAAACTGATACTATTTCACCGGTATTAAATAGACAGTAAAATTTACTGACAACGAGGTGCATTTTGTACTAAAATGAAACAAAAAAGTGTAGGAAATTAAGACCACAAACATGAGGGTTGCATACTTAACTGTATCCAATGTCACACATTTATACAGATAGTTACACTGGTCTCAGACCCGGAGAGAACTATTTAACTTAGCAACTGCATGCAGCTCCTTTACATACTTTTTCATCCCACTGTATAAACTTCCCTCAGTAAGGTAAAGACTAAATTTCACAGATTGCAGGTGCATTCCTGTTGCTCTCCAGAGTGAAAACCCTGGGCTTTCCTCTGGGCCAAAGCACCTTGGCAGAGTGGCTGATGTGTGAGGTCACAGCTGAGATTTCCACACAGTTGCTTTTCAAAGGGGGTGACTCAGCTTGATCAAAGCTGTCAGTCATACAGCCACCAAGAGGGGGGCTCACATTTAGAGGCTGCACTGATTTGCACATCTCATGCAAAGCACTATTACTTTAATTACATTGGGTAACTGGCACAAACCACGTCACCTTACCCATTTAGCCCCTCCTCCAACCAACCTCTCCGCCCTCTCATTCATCCACCCAGAGGGAGAGGCATGCAGGCCAGAGGAAGTATGACTCATCTGAGTAACAAGATGCATTCTTCTGAATTCTCTGCAGACGTGTTGTTTGCTAAGTGAAGAGCACTGGGGAGTATGGTGCAGACAGAGGTAAAAAAAAAAAAAAAAAAAAGTGGAGGCACCAAATGAAACAATAATCCAGAGACAGGCATCATGTGAAGAAAGGAAAGCAAGAAGGAGAGATGGGGTAAGAATGATGGGGCAAGAGCAAGTCATTACTTGTGTGGGTTTTCTGGTCCACACACAGATCAACATTTCCTCCAACTCCACCGAGAGAATCTTTGGCTTCTGTAAGGGGTTTTCTGAATCACAGAAGGACACTCCAAGTACTACATCTAAGGCTAATCCATCAGGCTTCACAGAAAAAAAAGAGACAAATGACGACAACAGAGTAAGATTTTGACACACAATTCTGCTGAGTAAGCAGAGGATGAGGCACTGGCCAAAGGTATGAAGAAAAGTGTTAAATCACAGAGGTTAACAGATCCACCACAGCTCTTTCCCAACTAACACCACATCTGCAAAACTTGGCACTCGCCCCTACAGATCATGAGCCTCACACACACCACATCACACAGAGATTCCAACTTCTACATGAAGCTATTTCTGGACCAGCCCACATTAAGTTTGTCTGAAATGAAAAAACAAACAGAGAAGCTACACATAAGGCTGTTGAAATATCCTATAGCATGTGATTTCATGATAAATGATGATTCTCCCACCAATTTACTGTCACCTCATGATGACCTTGAGTGACGCTGCACTAAAACACCTCAAGAAAATGCATAAATCTACTTATGAGCAAGCTTAGAACTGTGAACTTAATTGAACCTGATCCTTTCCAACTATCCTCTCAGAGTCTACAGATTCATACTAAATCAATACAATTTGTTTAAAGTTGCATTGTTGCACCATGAGCACACCATACTCCAAGCCAGGCCAATAAGTGTATTAGTACTGACATAATTGCAACTTGCATTCCACACTGTTTTCTCCAACAATGCTCTGCTGAACAAGCAAGCACCTTTTACAGAGGAGATTACCCCATCAAACATCTCTATAGCAGATTAACATAAATCTAAGACAGAGATTGTTTCATGTGGGATGTTCTTGTACTTTTGGTAAGCCTGAGGCTGGTTAGGCAATTCTCCCATCTCTCTGAATGAAAAGATACTCAGTCTGAATTTCTGCTGAAATGTAGACAAGCTGCAATGTTTACCTATGTTCGCACACATGTTCCAACCACCACTTCCAGGAACAGCGGTATAATCATATTCAATCAATTCTCGTTTATGGCAGACCCTACACTTGTCATTGCCATGGTATCCCCTCTAAATTGTCACACCATGCACACAATCTCTAGCTCTGAGCACAAGGTAACATCTGGGAATATCATGTTATTAAAATGTCATTTCTTGAAGGGTTTGGTACAGAGATATTTATGAGAAATCATGCAAATGCAGACAACACCACCTTTATGGCTGCTGATATTCAGACAATGCTGTATGATGTAGCTAGTTGTTGGTGCTACATTAAGATTTATAGCATTCAAACCTGACAGATTGCCCCCTATTTTTTTATTAAGACAGCCACTACATAATTCTCCACCTTACCTGAAAGGGAAATTTGTACTTCCCACATGACCTGCTGTAATGATTAAAATAGACACTATATACTACGATGAAAGCTGCACACTTATTACTTAAGCTGTGTCAGCTTAGTGAGCCCTTCTTGCCGCACACAGCTCAAAATTCTCTTAAGAATGGGAATCACATAAGCATTTCAATTGCTTCTACACAGTAAAGAATAAAAAAGCTGAAGAGAAATATGCTGATGCTGAGAGCCTATCAAAACTCAAAGAGAAAGCATACAATATGATGAATTATTAAATTCTTTAAGGCACTGAAGTCAAGCCAGTATTATTCATATAGGACTCATATAGGATTCATCAGTCCCTGAGTAAGTTAAATCTCATCTGACACTGGTCCATACTTTACATTTATGATGAAATCTCTTTAATTGTATTTTTTTCTAGGGCTGACCTGACTCAGAATAGCATCAGTCAAAAGAGATGTGGCTGTTCAATATAAAAGAATCTTCTATTTTGTGCCCATACAGATCATCTGTCAAGTTTCAGTGACAACTTAAAGCTATTAAGTCAAAGTCAATAAAAAGGCCCCTGTGTATGAAGCAAACTTTGATTTACAACTGATCAGAATTATTAGCATGAAAAGCATCTTACCTGTTTCAAGTAATCTGTCAAGGTTGATTACTTGAAAGTCTTGTATAAAGTGTGCATTTTACTTTGTTACGATGGAGCTTCAACTAGCAGAAATGCCTCCATGCTATAGACTTCCCCTCAATAAACATTACAATTTGTTTTAACACTACCTCAGGTTTGAGCTTCCCACATTATACCAGCTGTGCATGTTGTCACATCCGTTTTTAAATGTTTGCTCTGCTACAAATACATTAATGCTTCCCTGTATTTATAACTAGTCTTACTGTATCTCTGCATTTTTACAGAACTATTAAATTTATCTAACATGCAACTGACAAAAAACTCAATTTAACTCACTAACATTCCTAACATTACCTACACTTTAACAGAATAATTTAGAAGTTTTGATTTCATTTACATTTAGTTAAATACAGCCACATAACACATAATTTATTCTTGCAAGACATTTTTACAACCTCATCCAGTTTTTAATACATGAACTTGATGCAGCAATAAGATCAAACATAACATTCAAAATAGATTTGCCAAAACATTTATGAATTTTTATGCTGTCCTGAAGATGCAATGAGTCACTGAAACCGCCTTGCACACTACCCCCTACCAGCCATCACCCCACCCTTTTTTCCAACACATTCTGAACTTAACTAACAAGCTTTACTGTAGGTAAGTACAGCAGTTCCCTTGTAGATAGAAGGGCTGATTAGTCAGACTGTGGAAATAAATGGCTAAACACTTTCAAATAAAACATGTATCTGAGAAAAAGTGCCAATAATATCAGGCAACAAGCCAGCTGAATTAAACATCACATGCTTCCATTCATGTCCACATCCAATTTCATCCCGGGACACGAATGTGAGTGTACAGCACTAGTTCACTGACAAGTTCAACTCAATAGACTGGGAGGAGGTGAGATGAGGAGAACTAGGCAGTGTATTGCTGGATGAATAAGAAATGAAAGTGTGGTGCTTCAGTAAATTCGCTCTCTCCATCCCGTGAGGGGGTGGGTGGGAAAGGGGTGGTGGTAACAGTGGAGCAGAGACTCATTTGAAAGCTGAACCAGTGCTGCATTCCCACATCCACCCATATCTAGCGAGGGGCTCTTTAAAAATTCATTAATTTACAGCAAAAATAGATTAAAGCACCCAGCTGAGCAAAACTCAAAATTTGGCTCCTGAATAACATTAATGATAAAACATCTCCTCCAAGCCCTGGGGGGTTTGCCTGAAGAAAGAGTGCTGGCTTTTTTCACCTTACAGCACCTTGAGAATAATTTATTTTCAATCATTACTAAAATAATGCATTTCTAATCGTCATTTTTAATTACGCTTTTCTTAGTGTGAAAAAAGGCTGTGCAAAAAATGCAAAAGCTAATTAAAATCCATCCAAGGATCTGCCATTCCCATGATGCTCTGCCAATGTCATTCTATTCACTATTTGATATCTAAGCTACAGAGACTCAATGACAGCTGCTCCAGGCCCCAAAAAACGCCTAGAACTGCAGTTACAGTAATTGCTCTGGCCAGCACTAAATGAGGTTCACTTAAGTGCAATTATCCCCCTCTGATCTCTCATATAAAGAGACTTCTTTAACATGGAGAAGTGGGCTCACACAATGTGACTGCAAACAAGATTCAAATTGGAATCAGGGAGGCATTTCCAGCAGATGAATGGCTTCATAGCTCATCTGCATTCTAGTGATGCACAGCGTTGCTAATGAAGACTGAGCCAGTCCCTTCTCACCAACGCTGCTTCCGTGAGAGCAAAACTTCACACTGGAAATAAGAAGAGTATGGGGATAAATTTCTAACTAAACTGTACAGTCATTTAGTCTGAGCTGCAATAGAGGACAGTCAAACACCCATAGACAGAGCTGCTGTGGAAGAAAGAAGAAAAATCTTGTTTTTTAGCCCATGCAGGTGAAAAACTAGACAGACATAAAAGACAGTGAGCAATGGACTGGCAAGCAATGAAACTCCAACCTCGAACAACTTCACATTCCAGAACAGAGAAGAATTGAAACAAGTCTTTCTTGGATTCAGATCAAAAATAAGTCCTTGTAAAAATACTAAATGGCGGGTTTTGACCAACAAAATCACTACTAAATCATGCCAAAAAACTGTATCAGTGTCCTCATGAATAAATAGCCATCTGCCAATCGCACAACACAATAGGTTTTCAGCCTGAGGGGTAAGATGTGGCGGCCTAATAGGGGATGCTACAGAGGGTACCTGTTGGGTGCTGTCCAACTACACAGGGTGGTGGTTGGGGGGGGGGGGGCTAGGATGGGCATTCATGTTGCCACAGGCTGAACCACCACCAGGAGTCTGATAACTGCATCTCACGGATGGCCATTTGAATAATCACCTCAACAAGGGGAGAAATTAAAAAGCCTCTGAGTGCGACGAGGCTAGGCACAGGGCCACATACTGAATTCAAAATGAGGTGCAGGTATTCAAAAAGTAGAAGCTTTTTCTCAATTCACTCTGTTCTACTGGTTTGCTGACCCCTGACATCTGTCCAAATTAGAGGCATTACCATTATTATAATAGCTGTTATTACTTTAATGTTGTTAGATTTTACTCTCACCAAAGTTAAATATTATCTGTGACACAATAATGAAATGTTGATATTTATTTATACAGTAATTCTATATTTTCCTTTTACAGATGACAAAGATTTTTGTTCAGAGGATGCAAAACAAATGTCTTAGCAGCGCCACACAAATAGAGCACAGGGAGACCTTGGAGAGGAAGGTGTCATGTTTTAAAACCATTAGGCAATAGACTATTCAAGAGACCACTGCAGGCTAAATTCACCATTAAAGAGAAGCTGTATCACATCCTCCCATTCACACTTGTAAATGGTTACTGTGAGAATAAACAGATGTGTAATCTTCTCTGTACTTTTTGCACTACTATTCCGTCCATTCGTCCAGTAAGAATCATCCCTGCAGTGTGCTTGAAAGATTAAAGAGTCAGACTCTGCACAGAGTAATTTAAGGTGAAATAACTAAGAGTCATCAGATTACAGCCTCTAACTTGTAAAAATGTGTGCATCTTAATATACCTCTGTACAACATTTTTAGCTGCAAGTAGGGCTGAATAACCACACAAATTAGAAATCAGTAGTCCTACTCTGAGGAGCAGACGTTACAGCGTGTATGCAGTGATTCATATTTCTGCACACAATCTGTAGAACGCAAGCATCAGGTACACTGTAGGTCTATTCCTTAACAGAGCACATGCAAACTGCCACTTCCGCTGTCTATGCCAGTTATTCCACTGTATACATAGTTGTTTAAACAGACAAAAGTTATCGATTATGAAAAGTAACTCTTTCAAAAGAGATGAATTTTTATGAGTACCACTGAGGTGCTACGAATGCAGGAGGTCAGATATCTTCCAATGTCAAGACAATGTAGTGGTCAGAAGCTGCACACATAGTGTGAGCTGGGTTTATCATTTCTTGAAAATATGTAAACAAAAAAAATAATAACATGCTAATTCTCAGAATAAGTGGAGTGAGAGACAATACCCTTACTCTGATACTGCTTAACTATATGCAGTAAAATCAACTCTTAAACCGTTCAGATCTTTTGTGCATGCATAGATACCCCCAATCCAGACAGCTCGCTGAAGGCCTGCTATTTAAAGGATGAGTGATTAAGAAGCAAACCAGGTCTGACCTTTGATTGTGGGTGCTGACTAATGCTATGGGTATTTTGTTAGCTGGAGCATACTATCTGGTAAGGTTGGGGTGTTCTAGGGAAATTTAATGTTTTGTTTTAGTCATAAAGTCTGCTTTTTAGCGGGCTTTATGCCAAAATAAACATGAGTATGGGGATTTGACAACGAGCACAATCAGCACACAGACATATGACTTGACTGATGAAACTTGCACATGTTGAAAGCAGGTAAATTAAGAGATCAGTCACCTATTCTCTAACAAAGGCCTTTAGGATAAAGCAAGGACAGTTTTGCACACAGCTGCACGCAAATGCCACAGCTGTTTAGTTTAAAGTCAGCATTAACAGTGTCTGCCCTGCGATCACGCACCAACTGTTGTAACATCAAAGCAAAGACGAGCATGCCCTGAGAAATGTCTTCATACAGTAACAAATATTTAATTGCCAAGCCGTCTGTGCCATCTCAGGGCATGTCTCAAGGATAATACCACCGCTGACCAGAGATCAAATTAACGAAACATGCTTTGCACTTGTTGAGTGTCCACGCACATGACAAACATGCGCCTTTTCATACAGGTCGACAATTTTACATAGAAGATCGTTTTTTACAAGTATTAGTCGATTGAAAAACAGACGATTGACGGACAAGAAAACACACTGCAACAGCTGTGAGTCAAATACCAAAAGCGCACGCAGGAAAAGCCAAATGACACTGGGTTCATATACACAGATACTCCATGCTGGACACACAACCTCTCACATACCAAACAGCTAGCTAACGATAGCTATGGGGGGACTGGGATAGGACATTATATCCATCTAACGCGAGGGAAACACATACACACTTCGTTCTGGTTGAGGAGAAAGCACTGACAACGCTAAAGTTAGCTGGCTACCAAAACTGGCTAGCTAGCTGTCAAAGTTGCCCTGTCAGTTGTCACCGGTTGCACGGCGGGGCTAACAGGCTAACGAAGAGCTGTCAACTTGGAGAATTACACCAGTACGACCGGGGTGTACAAACATTGACCGCAAGGAAACACTGACTGGCTCTTTGAGAAAAGGTGTCCCCGCCACAGCGAGCTTAAAGCTGTGTGACAGGGCCTATTCACGGGGCTCAAACCCCAGAACTTAAGTGCAGCTCACTTCCCCGTTAAAGTCCTCCATTTCGTGGGCCTTATTTCAACTTCCATGCCCGTATAGCTCACTTACTCTGGGTGAAAGCTGCTGTGACGGTGGCTCTCTGTAATCCTCACGGTAGTTTCAGAGTAACTGCCCCCTCCCCTTCATTCCACCTCCTCTTCTTCAGCCTGCCGAGGTCTCCAGGAGTGTCCTGTGGTCTTGACGCTATCGTCCTGTGCAAAGACGCGCCGTAGCTTCGCCGGTGTGCCCGCGGTGCCGTGGCGTCCCTGCTCAGCTTCTCTCCGCCTTATCCAGTTTGTCTTTCTCTCGGCGGCCGAGCCAACATCCGGGACTCTCCCTCGTTCGGGTTAAGTGCCCGGAACTACTTTCACACACGACGACGTGCGAGAAGGTTTTTCCTCCCTCTTCACCCTGCTGCCGCCACAGAAACTAGCGCGCGGTCGAACGCCCGAGCCCACAGTGGAAGCACGCAGCAGAGATGTGTGGAGTGCACCCACGCACGAACCCACTGTCACTGGACCAACAAGCAAGCATCACACAAGAGAATTTAAAATATCTCCTAGTAGAATACATTAGACTGCTTTGAAATGAAACAATTAAGAGAGGACAAACCACCTAATCACATGTACAAGAAATTAATAACCAAGACATGATACAGGTTTACATTTGATC
The DNA here is from genome assembly GCA_029823295.1 of Pseudamia nigra. Classification (NCBI taxonomy): domain Eukaryota; kingdom Metazoa; phylum Chordata; class Actinopteri; order Kurtiformes; family Apogonidae; genus Pseudamia; species Pseudamia nigra. The sequence goes on from JAQQAE010006193.1 coordinate 15,224, forward strand.
TCTTCCACTATAAATGTTAACCTATTTAAAAATATAACATCCTTTGAAATCACCCTTCTATCAAATACACTATCGAAGTGTGAGGAATACGACTATTGATAAAAACCAGTTTAAAACACAATAACATGAGTTTTGACGACCTGACCTTTCAACATTTTGGGATTTATTCCTTGGGGTTCTCCTAGAGGGGATGGAGGAGGCGGCTGGGGAGAAGGAAGTCTGGGGTCCTCTGCTTAGGCTGTTGCCCCCGCGACCCTGACCCGGATAAGCAGACAATGTTAGATGGATCGATTTCTAGGCTATTTGAGTGTGCAAATGATAATTAATGTGTAAATACAAAAATGAGGTTGGGTAACTCAGTTAAGTTTTGCGTATTCTCTAAAATCATGAGAAATAACATCCATGACCTTGATAAAGTTAGCTATTTAACATGTCCAACTGAGTTCATGGTGACTGTGTAAAATTGTTTCATTGCATCAGAATCTGTTGGTTGTAATGACTCGGGCTTCTCTTTACAGTATTTTTGTAATAATCCATGCAGAGAACAAAAGTTTTTACACAAAAATGGTTCATGTTGATCTAGTATTGACTGTAAATTACAGCATTTCATTGTTTAATGTTTGAGTTGAGCTCATAGTTGTGATTTTACTTGTCTGAGAATATTTAGATGACAAAAAAATGTCTGCCATTGTAGACTCTTCAATTACATGTGGGATCTATATACGTCCAATAAATCTCAAATCTTTGCGCAATATTTTTTACAAGTTGATCTCTTTCACTGATATGTGCGTCTTGCAGTGACCGACAGGAATCAGTGGAAAATGCAGCCTACGCTATGTTTTAATTAACAGGCAGTGTATTTGATTCCCCGTCTCCCCCCTCCATAAAGCAGGTTATATCAATGAAAAGCGTGGAAACTAGCGCAAGTTAACTAGCGTAATTAAATATGCAGAAGAAAAAATGAGACAGTGCAACAGCGCCCCCGATTGGCCGGTCACTAGTACTACTGTTTAAAATCTAGCAAATTTGCTGACATTAATAAACAAAAGTAATCTAAAATACACAAAACATAATAGTTTTGTGAATGGAAACAAAATGTTCAATAGTGTATTCCAATCCATTCAGCAAAACAACATTTACTAAATTAAATTCTTTCTTTGCCATTGTCAGTAGAGTAAAATGCTGCACCTTTTTACTTTGTATTGCGTGTCACAAATACAGTACAGGCTACAAATTTAATAACAGTTTTGCAATGAGTAAAATAAAATATATTAAATTTACATACCTACTTTGCTTCAGAGACAAAAAAACAATATACTTTCAAGGACATCATATACAGTATATTATTAATGGAGCTGAAAATAGATTTTCTTCCTTAACAAACAAAACCATGCTTGTGTTATTTACAACTAGACAAAACTTGCTATAAAATAGTGTATAATATGAGAAGAACATCAGTGAAATATGCTGACTCAGCAATATCAACAAATATGACATAATGATATTTTTGTCACTTTTCTTTTAAAGGCCCCATATGTAAACGCTTGAATTCATATCTATAGCACATACAGATGTGGATAAAATTGTTGGTACCACTCTGTAAATGACAGAAAAACCCACAATGGTCACAGACAAAAGTAATAATAAATAAAAATTTTATGAAAATTAATCAATGAATA
>JAQQAE010006194.1:0-16902 GCA_029823295.1 Pseudamia nigra
ACTTTATTTGGGGTTAATCAAAGGCACTTTAAATGGTGACAGGTGTGTGCTGACTCCAATTTAACATGAGCTTGAATCTAACTGCTTAAATCCCAACACAGCCCCATCCCCAGTTATAAGAGGGTGTGCACACGTGTGCAACCTTATTATCTCAGTTGTTTATTTTTACTTCACCTCCCTGAAAGATTTCAGTTTGTTTTTCAATTGCGTTACATTCAAGATGGAAAAAGTTGTGAAATTATTTATCTTGGTGTCAGTTTTTTACGTCACAAAACCTGGAATTTGAACAAGGGTGTGTAGTCTTTTGATATCCACTGTAAATCAAGAGCCATATATACACATCCAAAACACTGAGTACTTTAGGATTCATTCATATTTGTGCCTAAATGTTTTCACCAGCTACTTGTTAACTGTGACTGTTGTCTTGGCTTTATGGCTTAGGCCACTTTAATTTTCATTGTGTGTCAATTTTTTATGCAGGTCTTCATGCTATATTAATGCTAATCAAACTTGTCATATGTGCAGGGTCTTGCTGCCATGCTGCAAACACCTCTTCATACCAGATGATCTCAGTTCGGCATGCATGACCCACTTGAGACAGCTGGCCACAAAAAGTAAGAATGTCATTCCATACAAAACAATCATTTCATACTTGCTGGCATCTTCATACACTATGGTTAATAAAAAAATACTGTTTTCCAGATGTGTTCAAGGTCATCAACATCGATGCAGATTGGGTGGCTGAATACACTAGGAGTCATATGCCGGAGGACTGGAAGAGGACAGGGGAGGGGCTTGTAAAGTGGGAGGTAAACAGTGGCCGACATCCACCTTTAGACTGGCTCAAAGAATTCTGGAAATTTCTCAACACTCACTTCAAAGACTTAAGTCATTTCACTGGAATTCCATTAATACCAGTTACTTCACTGTCTGCCAGTCAGCCTGTATCACTGGCTAGATTAGAAAAGAACACAACTTTGATTTTTCAGAAACAGAAGCTGATGGTTTTACCAGAACAAATCGCTCAGCTGGTGAACAGAGCTGGCGGTACAGTGATTGGAGAAAATGAGTGGCTCAAGCACGAAGACCTGGATTCTTATGTCTTGTGCCCTTCTCCACGCAGTGTCATGAAAGTGTTTATGAATTTAGACCTGCAGCAGATCATCAGAGAGCTCACAGCTACACCACAAAGTTCCCTAGAAGAGCTGAAAGATTATCTCTCTAGTCTGGATTCTCTCTCAAGCAATGAGAAGGATTTGCTCTCAAAGCTGCCTTTGTTCCAGACTATGAGAGGATTGCGAAGTGCAGTGGAAGCCAAGCAGGCAGTACTTGTAAATTCAGGTGTAACCATACCTGCAGAGCTGCCCATGCCTGATTCAGTTGTAAAATGTGCAACTGATGCTGATCGCAGACTTCTACGAATGCTGAAAATTGACCTCCTGGAAACAGCTCGAGCAGCCATTCTCCTCATCGACTGTGTTGCACAGAGAGCTTGCAGTAAAGCTGACACCGAGAACATCATGACTTGGATTTTAGACCATGGTAATATCCTTTTCTCTCAAAATCAGACCTTGAAACATCGATGTGCAAACTTGAGCTTCATTGAAGTGAATGGAGAGCTGAAAATGACTTCAAGCTTTTTTGATCCAAGGGTTAAATCGTTTAAAGTCATCTTCGAGTCCGATTTTTTCCCACCACCATTGTACACCCAGACATCAAAGATGCTTGCAAGCCTAACAGATCTTGGGCTAATAAATAAAGAAGTGGATGCATCACCTGAGCACTTGCTGCAAGCTGCCAGACTGATTCAAAAACTCCATGTTCACTCTCAGAAAGAGGCATGTGAAAGAGCCCATGTGCTACTAAAAATGTTGGATGCTAATGATTTACTGAAAAAGTTTTCTAATGAACAGCTTCAGTGCCTCAGAGCCCTTAAATGGATCCCGTATCCCAAGCCACACAATGCTAAAACAAAATGCACTGACAAATTTTTGAGAAGCTGCTTCTTCTGCCCCGATGAAATCAGACATTCTATGTATGAGGACATTGTTGGACATGTAATGCCCCTGGAGGGAAATCTCAGTAAGACAGTGTGCAGCAAACTTGGTCTGAAACGGCTACCACCACCGGAAAAAGTGGTTGAGAATTTGACTGTCTTGAAATTAAAAGCGCAGAAAATGGCTGATCCTGACTCCAACGTGGATTTCAAAAGAAAACTGCGAAGCATTTATGAACACATGCAAGATCACATCTCTGAATTCACAACATTGTTGACCAAAGACAAACCATGGCTATGGAACCACAACAAATTTGTCTCTCCTCAGGATTTGGTTCTGGACTATCCACATAATCTAGATCTGAGCTCATACATTGGGAAAGTTCCAAATGAATTTCTGCCATACAAGAAGTTGCTCTTGGAGTTTGGCCTTAAAAAATCACTTACAGATGAAGAAATTGTTGGCATTCTTCACTCTATGAAGCAAACCATCGAAAACAGAAAACAGCCATTTGCAACTTTGTCTGAAGTTAAAGTGTCAGTTGACATTCTGAACTGGCTATGGAGAGAGAAAAAGACTGTTACAGATGACATCCCTGTGCCTGTTGTCTTACAGGGCGGACAGTGTATCCTTAAGCCGCGCTCAATGACAGTCTTCTGTGATATAAACAAAGCTGGCTTGCAAGAGCTCATGGACAACCTGGAAGAAATTCATGTCGTGCATGAAGAAATACTAAGGGCAACAGCTGAATGGCTAAACATCCGACTCCTCAGTACTTACATTCTTGACCCTGAGATAGTGGGAATTGAACAGTGTGGGCAGTCTGAGCCAATAACAACACGGATTAAAAACATTCTTAAGGAGTATGATGAAGAAAGTGACATCTTTAAAGAGATCATTCAAAATGCAGAAGATGCTGGGGCAGAGGCCTGCAAATTCTTGGTGGACTTCAGGCTGCACAGAGACCCCCCTGACAGTCTCATTGATCCTGACATGAGTCTTTGTCAAGGACCTTGTGTTTGGGCTTTTAATAACAAGCAATTTTCAGCTGACGACTGGGCAAATATTGTCAGAGTTGGAGCTGCTTCAAAGGAGAACAAGGTGGAAAAAATTGGAAAGTTTGGACTTGGATTCAACACAGTCTATCATGTGACAGACATTCCCTCCATTCTCAGTGGCAGCCGTCTTCTCATACTTGATCCAAATGTAACTCACCTTACAAAGCACATCAAACACAAAACAAATCCTGGAATCAAGCTGGATCTCTCTCAGCAGCGACATTTTAATTGTTTTCCTGGTCAGTTTCGACCATATGAACACATTTTTGATTGCAGTTTCACCAAGCACATTCCTCCTGAACCCTATCCAGGCACACTGATCAAACTACCTTTCCGAACTCATGACGAGGCTCTCAAGTCTGAAATAAGTTCCAAAGTGTTCCATCACCAAGATGTCATCACCTTTCAACAGTACTTCACTAACGATTCACAGTCTCACTTGCTGTTTCTGAAGAATATCAATACCATTTCTCTCCAAAATATTTCAAGCTTTGCTTCAACTCCACCAAGACATGACGAGATACAAACTGTATTCACAGTCTCCAAGACCACAGTGAGTACCATGAGGGTTCCAGAAGAAAGCGGTTTGTCAAAACAACATCAAGCTGAGAAATCACTCATGAAACTTGATAGGAAATGCAAAGAGGTCATTGACTGCAGCAACGTCAGCATTGTTAAAATAACTTGTGAGCAATCAGGTGAAACTAAAGTCCAGACCTGGCTCTTGTACAACTGCTTTGGGACAAATGGATCTTTGGAAATGTCCGTGAACAAAAATAAGAAAGTCACATTCTCATTGCCAATTGGGGGGGTTGCTGTGCCTCTGCAATACAATCCTGAGACAGGAAAATATGCAGCATCGCAAACAGAACTGGTGGGACAGGCATTTTGCTTCCTCCCTCTCTCCATTCACACAGGCCTACCAGTCAATATAAATGGAACATTTGCTGTGACAAGCAACCGCAAAGGACTCTGGGATAGTGGTGTGAAGCACGACTGGAACAAAGCTCTGCTTCAGGATCCTTTAGTAACAGCTTATATCACTGCACTCTCTGTGCTCAAGAAAATGTCTGAAAACGAGCAGCTGGAAGGTTACTCTTACTACACATTTTGGCCTGACAGGGAGAAAGTAAGTGAAACTATTAAGCCTTTGGTGGATGCCTTTTACTCCACCATTGCCCAGCGCTCTATTGCTCTGCAGCTTTTTAGCAACGGTCAACAGTGGTGCTCAATGAAAAACACCATATTTTTGGATGAGAGCATTGAGGAGGATAAAAACATCTTTCCGCTCGCAATGCAGGTGTGTGAGAAATATGTGAAAACCCACCATGTTGTTTCTCTTCCACGGTGGTTGAGAAATAGCTTCAAACAGGCTGGTCTGGGAAATGTTTTACAGGACAGAACATGGACCTGGGAGAAGTTTTACAGAGAAGCCGTATTCAGCAACCTAGCCCATATGGACCCTAAGCAGAGAAATATGCTTGTTCTGCATGCGATTGACCTTAATTTGCAAGAAATTGACAACCTTTTGCTCCACTATCCATGCATCCCCACAACAGACGGCCAGCTCCAACATATCGAGAAACTTGTCAATCCATCAGGGAAAGTGGCATGTCTCTTTGAACAGGATGAAGGACGTTTGCTTGGAGGCACCATAAATGACTTCCGCTCCTTGAAAAGGATTCAACGATTATGCTCACTCGGAATGGAAACTGATCATCTTTCACTGGAGGACATTGCAAAGAAAGCAAACACAATTTCCAAAATCTGGAAGACTGACAAAAAGAGAGCATATGGGAACATAAAATGCCTTCTTGAGCTAATGAGGAGTCATATGCACAAACAAGAGTCTCATCACTGGAAAACACTAAGGATGACAGAGTTTCTTCCGGCATTCTCCCGTGGTGATACAAAAATGGAAAGAGAGGTGACACTAAAGAAACCCACAGCTGTTTTTAGTGACAGATGTGCCCTCCTTGTTAACATGACACAGCCTGTACTGGATCTTTCCAATCTGAAAATACACAGCTCTGATCAAGTTCTTCATATTTTGGAGGTTCATAGTAGCCCACGGATTGAGATAGTGATTCAGCAGCTGAAAGAAGCACACAAACAATCTCAAACCCTGGACAAATCTGTGCTTCACAAAATAGCCTATGAATGCTACAAGTTTCTGGATCAATGTCTCTGTGACTCAAGGAATTCCATCTTAATCTCACAAACTGCAAACTCATTCCCATTTGTTCTCATTGGCAGTACATTTGTGAATGTGAATCGTGTAGCTGAAAAAGAGCAGTTTGAAGCAAAGCCCTATCTTCATGTACTTCCACCTGCTTTCACCAATTTCAAGACACTCTGGGATATTGTTGGTGTGGAAAAAACATTTACGCTCAGCCAGTGCTTGACTGTTCTCCATGAGCTGCACACTAAACACAAACACAAGCCCTTACCAAAGAGTGACCTAGCAATTTGCTTAAGTATTTTAAACAGAGGAATTTATGAGGCAAATGAGGAAACAGAAGGTGACTGTCTTGTGCCCAATGAACATGGTGTGTTAGAACCAGCAAGAGAGCTGTTTTATAATGACAGCCCGTGGATGCCAATCACCCCAGGTGTCACCTTATGTCATGAAAACATTCCACGTGTTATGGCTCTCCACCTTGGCATCAAAACAACCAGACATCATACTTTACAAAATCATGTAGTTGAGACCATGTCACCATTTGCTTTTCGGTTTGAACAGCACGAACAGTTAACTGTTCGCATTAAAAACATCATTTCCGCCTATCCAGCAAAGAAGGATATTCTTAAAGAGCTTATCCAAAATGCAGATGATGCAGAAGCAACTGAAATTCACTTTGTTTGGGACAAACGGCAACACAGCAATGAAAAAATATTTGGGGAGAGGTGGAGCCCTCTGCAGGGTCCAGCATTGTGTGTTTTCAACAACAAAGTGTTCACTGATGCTGACTTAGATGGCATTCAGCAACTGGGAGAAGGAGGAAAGCATGACTCTCCAGGGAAGACAGGAAAATATGGACTCGGATTCAACTCCGTTTACCATCTAACTGACTGCCCCTCAATCCTCACTGGCGATAAATTACTTTGTATTTCTGATCCAAATAAAAATTACATTGAAAGTTCCTCAGATGTATCTCCTGCTGGCACAGGTTATACACTAGCTGACACTTTCAAGGAGATGTACATGGATGTCTACAAAACTTTTCTTCCAGATGAATTTCCCCTGAAAGAGGGCACCATGTTCAGGTTACCCCTGAGAACAGATACCATGGCAGACATCTCCAAAATATCTCGGGTCAGTGTAACTGACCATGACATGGCAGAACTTTGCTCTGCCCTGTCGGAAGATCCAGAAGGTCTAATATTGTTTCTCAAAAGGATCTGCAAAATACAATTCCATGAAATCAATGAATCGGGGAATCTCAGAACCATCTTTGCTGTTGAAAAAAGTCTACCTGAGAAAAGCAGAGAAAGAAAAGATGCTTTTGTAAAGCTTACGCAACAAGCACTTCAAACCAAGAACCCAGTAACCCCACAAAAGGCAATTTATGGAACAATAATTTCAACTTCACATAAAAGGGAAAGCAAGTGGATCATCGCAGAGCAGTTTGGTGTTGAAAAAAAAATAAAGCCAACGGACAAACTTCCTCAGGCAGCGATCGCAGCCCGTGTGGGCTTAAAGTCTTCAGCTCTGGAGTCACACAGCTATGAGGATTTTAATGGAGTGACCTTTTGTTCACTCCCTTTGCCAGGGAATACTGGACTGCCAGTGCATGTTAATGGAAACTTTGAGGTTGATTCCTCTAGAAGAAACCTGTGGAAAGAAGACGGCAAAAGTCTGAAATCTGACTGGAATGAATCGCTGAAGCTAAATCTCATAGCTCCATTGTATACAGACCTTCTTCATCACATCAGCCGTAACTTGGGAAACAAGAAAGTCTCTTATGTACAAATTCAGTCATGTCTGGACCAGTCTTACTTGTGTTTTTTCCCTACTATATCCACAAATGTTGGTAAGGATTGGCATGAAATGATCCATGAAGTTTACAGATCTATCAAAGAAAGAGGCTTGAATATGATTCCAGTGCTGAGGAGCTCAACACGTATTATTGCACATCGGCCTTTGAAACAATACTCCTTTGACTGGTGTAACATCACAGAAACAGAGTCCACCAAGGTACCTTATCTGACAGCTTCAGTGAGGAGTGACATCATTCACATTTTGGAGGATCTTGGAATGAAACTAGTTCCACATTCAGAAAAAATGCAAAAAGTTTGGAATAGTTTCAGATCTGCTGGCATTAAGGTGAAAGATGTCAACCCTTCAGCTGTGCAGACTTTCTTGAAAGAAAAACCCCTCAATGATCCATCCAAAACGAAAGAAGGGTTACCCCTGCCCATAGTGGACACTCTGATCAGAGATGACAAAAGATGCTCAAATCTCCTGCAATTCTGCCTGCAAGACCTATGTAAAGAAAAAGTCCAAGATAAAGCTGCCAAGCCTGAGTCCACGTTACTTGATGGGCTTCCACTTCTTCTCACAAGAGATAAAGTTTTAAGGGTGTTCAACTCCAAATGTCCAAAACTGCTCTCAAAATATGAATGTGTGTTTATTGGCTATGAGGACCAATTTGCAGATTTTAAGACAAACATCGATCACATTAAGGTTCTACAGAATCTCAGCCTTGTCAAAAAGTTGACAGTTCCCAGTGCAGCAAAGTACTTGAGGCCATTAATTAAACATTTCCTTCAGAAATGTGAAGTTGATCCAGTCTATGGTTACCATTCCCCAAATCAAGAAATGTCAGAGTGGTTGAAATCCCTTTGGAAGTTCTTAATAAGTGAACTGAAAACTACAACATCTAGTAATGATAAAGACAATCTGACATTAAGTCACGTGAGACAGCTTTACAGTGACTGCTGCATTTTACCTGTTGAGTGTCCAAGGTTAAAAAACAAGGATTTCCTGCAAACAATGAACAACATGTCAAGTGTGATTCAGTTTTATTCAGAAGGGGAAGTGTCAGGCACCCTGTTCAAACTCGGTTTTATGAAACTCAACACTACATTCTTCAGGGACGTGGACATACAGATACATTCCCTCTTGGGCCCTGAACTCATGGATGTGAATAACAGAAGTTCTGTACTGGACCAACTCTGCACAGTCAGAAGCTCTGACTTTTCCCTGCTTTCCGGGGATGAAATGAATGAGCTTCAGTGCTTCTTAAATTTTGGAGGGTCCATATCCAATCAAGATTATCAAAAGAAGTTCATGTCCTTACCATTGTTTGAAACAATAAATGGGGAGCGAGTGAGGATCAATGGCCCGAAGAAGGTATTTATCCTCAACACAAGTACAAATTTAATGACTTGGTTTCCAGATTTGTTCAACTTGCCTGACAGCAACAACATTTTCCTCAATAACAATCCAGAGAACCTCAAGCTTTCACAAACACTGAACATCCAGAAGTTGTCTGATCTGCAGTATTTCGTCAGCTTCATTCTGCCTGTCATCCACAGACTCACAGAGAGACAGACACTCCACTGCCTCAAACTGTTACTTTCACTACAACATGATTACAGCTACCCTGAATTCAAAGATAAAATCATCTCCACACTGAAGACAGTAAAACTGATTCGCAGTTCTCTTGGCAAATTGGAAACTGCTTCATATTACTATGATGACAGTGTTGAACTATACACGATGATGCTGCCCAAACACAAATTTGTGCCTGAGACATTTTGGAATGAGCTGTGCAACGGAAACCATCTAACATTGATGCCTGCAAAGGATTTACTCAGAGAAATTGGAATGACATATGTTGTGTCAGAAAATGACATAATAAAATTTGCACAGCAGATCGAATCAGAAGCACACGGAAACTTTCAGTGTGAGGAACTGAAGCAGAAATCATCATTAGTTTTCAAAGAAGCCCTGAAGTTTGTCAAAGGTCAAGACTATGGTGACAGTAAGAAAGAAGAAAAGTTGCTGGAAAGCATAGCTGATATTAAATTCATTTTTCCTGTAATAATTAGAAAAGAACTGCGTGACTATCATCAACCGTATGCAACTGAAATGACTCCTGTTAAAATCCGAGGGTCTTTAATTGAGGGTGATCCAAAACATCACGGACTGATTTGGTCTTCAATGGCAATTATACCTGTACCGGTTTATCTGAAGCGGCCCCATGTATTGAAAATGCTAGAGAACGCTGGGGCTCTCCAAAATCCACCCCCACAGTATGTGGTCAGAAATATGAGCAACATCTGTCAGTCACCTTGCACAACTGAGAAGCTGCTGGACACTCGTGCAAATGTGTTTAAAAGTTGTTATGCACATTTGCAAACAACTGAGTTTGACGGTCAACCACTGGAGGATCTCCCAGTTGTGCTGGTTGAAAAAGACACAAAACTTGTAAAGAGTGAGGATGCATCCCTCTCACTCCCTCACGATCTAGAGTTCAGACCATATTTGTACAAAGTTCCTCCGAAACTCAGCATCTATGAAGATTTCTTCAGGAAAGTTGGTGTAAAGGAGGAACCCACAGCAGCCCAGTACTGTAATGTTTTGGCAGCAGTTCACACTGATTCCTGTGATAAACCACAACTAAACCCAAACCAAAAGATAACTGTGAAACGTGCTGTTGGGCAGTTGTTTGAGCTTATCACAGCTAAAGGAAACCAGCCACTTAATGCTGTAAAAACACTGTATCTTCCTGCGGTAAATGGCAAATTAAATGAGTCGTGCATGCTTTACTACAACAACACAACGTTTAAAACAACAAGATTGGAAAAAGCCCTGGAGAATAAGTTTCTGTTGCTTGAGAAACTCAGTAAATGTTATCTCGGGGATGACCCTTATAAACATCATAAACTGCTGCAGTTGCTTCCTCAAAAGCATCAGCCCAAAATGTTGTCTCAATTAACTGAAGAGAAATTAGTCCAGTCACACATTAAGTTCTGTAAAAGGGACTGTGAATTCAGCGAATGGTTAGACAGCCATCTGTCTTCATCAGAATTCAGACATGGGCTAATTTGTCTTATCAGAGAACAGTCTCGTGGACAAATAACACAAGAAGTTGCCACTGACATGCATGAGAAGGCCTTTGGCAATATTGAGATTACCTGCTGTGAAAGTGTGAAAACAGAACTTTGGGTGAATAAACAGCCACTTAAGAATACTACCACTGAAACTGAAGTTTATGTCAAAAAAGGACAGCAAGGCTGCATCTTCTACTTAAAACACAACAATGACATGCTTCCTAAGGTGATTAGTCAGGTCTGTGCAACACTGGCGAAGGAGATCAATGCTCTTTTAGGTCACCAGTTTTCATCACACTACCTCTTGGTTCTTGCACAAGTCCTCATGTGTGACAGTCTAGCAGAAGTTCAAAGCATACTTGCTAAAAATGAGATCCGTGACAGTATTGAAACTGAAAGCTTCCTTCTCAACCCACCAGCTGCTGGGGAAGATATTCCAGAGGAATGGCATGACTGCTTAGACATGGACATGCTCAATAACTTTGAAGAGGGTGAATATGTTGGCTACAGTATTAGAAACAAATATATTTATGCCATTATTGTTGAAAAACTGCCTGGGCACTCTGGACCATATTCACAGAGATACAAAATAGACATTGGAGAGGATGAGCCAGTTGAAGTTGGCTGTCTGGACTTGTATCAGTTTAAACATGAAAAGAAGCGAACACGTGAGAGGTCGACTGAAACCCCCGGCATGGAGTTGGAGCTACTAGAAGGAGCTGTGCCTCATTCTTCCCAAACTTCATCTGCAAATTCATCCTCATCATCAAGGTCCACACCAGCATCACTGGATGAGGCTAAAAGGGAAATTGACGAAAGCTTGGCAGATATTTGGACTCTTCCTCAGGAGGAGAAGCATAAAGCTATCAAACGACTCTACCTTAGATGGCACCCTGACAAAAACCTTGACTGCATACCACTTGCCACAGAAGCTTTCAAATACTTACAGAACAGAATTGATGAACTCACAACAGGCAAAACCAAATCTTCAGATTCACATTCAGGCCCATCATATTCACGTGGAAACACCAATTTCAGGGACTTCTTCTATGAATGGAATCAGGAGGCCAGACATCACAGAAATAGCCGAGAGAGATTTTCTAGAAACAACCACTCCTACAACTTTTGGGCCCACAATAAAAATGTCCCAAAGCCAAACAGAGAGGAGGCCCAGCGCTGGTTTAGACAGGCTCGCTGCGATCTTAATGCAGCTCACAAAGACACCGGAGGAGGAAGCACGGAGTGGTGTCTGTTTAAAGTCCACCAAGCTGTTGAAAAGTCTCTAACAGCTGCATCATATAAGAAACATGGCAAGCGCCCATGCAACACCTCGATTTTAGAGATTGCCATACAAGCTTCCGACTACAGTAACGACCTGAGAACCCTGCCCCAAAATGTGAGAGACCTGATGACGCTAGGAGTTGATGCTAAAAAGACTCAGTATCCAAGCTGTTATCCAGTTCCACATATTCCAAATGGACAGTTCAGATCAGAGAGTGAAAAGCAGGCACTGGACAAGGCATCAGAGATTCTCAGTAAAATCGAGGCATATATCAGTTAGGGACCAAAACAATGAGCATGTTTAAGATACCTGTAAAACACATGGGTCATTAACATTATTTTATTCCTAGTAAAAATAATCCAGTAATCCATGTTTCCATTGTGTGTATACTGTCACAAATATACGAGATAATTATTGCAATATTTAATAGTCACTGAAGACCAATAGAGCTATTGTATAACCTTTTGTCATTTATACATGTGTGCTTACTCTTTGATGTTAACACGTTACAGGATGTTGTTCACCAATAGTTCATTTTTGTTCATTGTGTTTTGTGTAATCCTGCTTCATATTCTAAACAAGTAAATGTTAGGCAGACATGTTTAAAAACTACAGACTTGAAGGATTATTTGTGTTCTTTTGAGTACATATGCAAAAGCGGTGTTGTATGATATGCTGTGGCAGAAAATAAAACTGGTTTGTAGTTCATGTCTTGTTTGTGCAGGTTTCTGAATGCCACTTAGCACTCTGACAATGAGCACAAGGTGATTAAACACAAGACACTGTGTGAAGTTTAAAAAAGAAAGATGCATTTGAGTTTAGTGGTTTAACACAATAATGCAAATAATGTGAGAAGCAAACACGCAGCAACTCCCAGGGTGTTCTCTTCAACACAGGAAAATAAATATGATCTGAGAAGACTAAATTTAATCAAAAGCTAAAAAAATGTATTAAAAGGTTTGTTGGAGTTATAGTACAATGCAACTTTGAATTTGAAGATGTGTAATTATTTGTTGTTAAAAAAGATTTATATATCAAGTGTGAATGATTTGTTGCAGTTAATTTTTGTTACTTTTTTTTGGAGGGAGGATTAAGTTGTTAAGAATATAGGCATTTGCTTCCGCAGATTGTTTTATACTTACAGTTCGTATTTATTTTATTGCATTATGTACAGCATGAAAAAGTTCCTACTTCATGATTTCTTATCTTTTTGTCACATGTAAATGTTTTGATATCATCAAACAAGTTTTATTATTAGACAAAGAAGTTTTATTATTAGACAAAGATATCCTGAGTAACTACAAAATGCAGTTTTTAAATCACGATTTTGTTCATTTGATCCTTTTCCTTATTACCAACCAATCTATGATGATACTGGCTACACATTGAAACTACAAGGCCAGGGACCACTTGCATTACCTTCACAGACCACCAGTGGGCCACAGACCACTGGTTGACAGCCCGATTTATATAGAGATAGGGTATAAGATCTGAAAGTGAGATAGATGTCAAACTGATCATGCTGCGATCTAAAGAAAGCCAAGAACAGATGAGAAACAGTCATTGACATTGATCAGAGTGAAAAGGCTACAAAGCCATTTCTAAGGCTTTGGGGCTGCAGTGAACCACAATGAACAAAATTTGGAACAGTGGTGAACCTTCCCAGAAGTGACCCACCTACCAAAATTACTCCAAAAATGCATCAACGGCTTCCCCGGGAGATCACAAAAGGTCAGTTTTCATGATTCAATAAGGAAGAAACTGAGCACAAATTAGCATCCATTGCTGACCAAAAAAAAAACCCACAAAGGTTAATCTAAAAAAGGAATCAGGAAGAGGGTGAATATTCTTACAGCACAACAACCATTCTGTTTTTAGTGAAGACACAACGGTCAAGTTAAAAGCACAGTTTTTTATTAATTAAGAAATCATGTTATGAAAATAATGACACTAACCGTATATCAGACAAATCTATCTTTCCATATGTTAACAACAAAAGTTTTCTCTGGAGGATGTGACGTCCCAGGAGTCTTTACAGCAGAACTGTTTTCTCCCTATGCTTGGAGTGTGCTTCGTCTCATCCCGGAAGTTTCCTGTTTGCGCCGTTCTTTCAAAATATAAAAATGTTGGCAAGGCTTTCCGAGCTTCTCCCCACTCTCTCCAAATATGAGAATCCATCTTAGATTGTGGTTCAGCAGGGGGGCCGAACATATTCCACGCATTCAGTCTTGGTGTTACTTTCCTGCCGTTTCAGTCTATTAATAATTTACACTAATCCTGTACATACTTACAGCAGGCGTACTGCCTGTTGGTGATGGGAACATTTAAAAACAAAACATACAGTGAAGTGAATCTTTACAAAGTTAAGAGTGATAAGATGGTAGATTAACATATTACTCATACATTTCACACATTTTCAAACAAACATTCAACTTTTTAGTCTGATAATCAGGCCAGGACATTGTCTTCTAAACCCATTCTTACTAATTCATCCTCTGCCACTAGGAACAGCCTCACAACTGATGACAGAGACATACAGTACATATTAAATTGTATGGAGAAACCATATTACAATGTCTTATGTTAGGAATTAAACAGTCACCAAAAAGATGAAGGACTTCTGGTACAATAATGAGAGCAGGCCTTTTAACGTTCTTCTGCATATATCCTTCCTATCCAACAGCAGATCAAACTAGAGTTACAAATAAGAGAGCTGGGATAGGAACAAGTGAAAAATATTTAAGGCGTATCGATAACATCTGGAAAGTTGCCGACAGAAAGCATCCACTATGCTGTATTTGTCATCCTCTGCATCCTTTACAAACTAGAGACATTTTCGGCCATAAAAAAAGAAAGACTCCTTTAATGCAAAACATGATGTATGACATGTTTTAGCCTTAAAAGAACTGGCTTATTATTTTGTTCATGGTTTTGTTTGGTGATTTGTTCTTTTTTTTCTTATTGATGATATAATTCATTCCTGCTTATTATATTGACTCTTTGGTTTATTTCATCATCATTTTTGTTGATTTCATTTATCATTTCTGGGGGGTTTTGGGTTAATTTTCCTGATTATTTCTGTTCGTTTGGTGGATGATGTTGATTTTGTTTTGTTTTTTTTTAAATTTTGAGTATTTTTTTGATGCTTTTGTTTATTATTTTGCTTATGTTTATTTTGTTTGTGTTTGTTTATTTGACAGTTTTGATTTTTTTTGTTCAATTTATCAATTGTTATATTCACGTTTTTTCTTCACTTTGTTAATTGCTTTGTTCGTTTGTATTCATCTTCAGGTCGTTTTAGCCATTTATGGGCATTTTTATTCATCTGATTTTGTTCATTCTCTGAATGATTTTGTTCAGTTTCATCAATGTAATGTTTGGTTCTTTTTCTGATTTGATGGATTATTTTCTTCAGCATTGTCTTCATTTTTGTTCATTATTTAGTTTTATTTTCCCTTCTTTGTATTGATTTACTTCACCGTATTTTGATATATTGTAACATGCCTCTTCCATCACTGCACAAAGCCACAACAGCCACCGATGGAGGCTAAAGAACCGCATGTATCAGGTTGCAGAACCCTGTCTTAAATGTTGTGTATGTCTGCAGCCATTTGAAGGTTTCACATCACTTCATTGCTAAGTTAAAACAATATCTATATTATACAGAAAGACCATGAAAAAGAACAAACGAGTCAAACCACAACATTATGTATCAGGGTTTTGTTACTAATGCTGGAATGAGCTTCTGTGACAGTTGCCAGGGAGCGCCCCCTCCTGTGTGCTTATTTATGAGGGAAATGACATGAAGTGAGGGGAGGGGTTTGCTTTAGGGTGTAGTTGGACAGTGAGATGGTGCTCTGTGACACTGTGAGAGTGATGTAACGAAAGGCAGATAATGACACAGGAGCCTCTGTGGACATGAAAGTCGTTAGAGATCATTGGAGCCAGGATTGGGGTGCTAGACTCAGTCCCGGTCTATGGCACGTGTATGGCAAAACACAACAAACATTCATCATTTCATAGATTTACAAAGAAAATATTTTAATGGCACGGTGTAGTGTTATATTTAGTTGAACCACCTGTTGTACTGCTTTTAGGGAGTCAAAACGTCCCACTTCTAGTAGAGATTATTTGCTGAGACAAGAAATCACAGGGAGAAAGGGACAGGAGGTTTGTTATTCCTATTTCTTTCTGTAAACTTTTCTCCATTTTCCTGTGAAGTCTTACTCACAAAGAGAAGAAGCAGCTCTTCCTTAGAACAGAAGCCATACGAGCTGAATATATAGTGCCCTGCAGCCTTCTGGTGTGTTGTATTAAGCCACACATAAGGGATCTCACATGTTGTAAGCTACGTATATGGGGTCCAGCTGGTCGGCGAGAAATCCGTCTCTTAGGTGCATGCGCTGCTTCTCCCCTCTGGAGTTGATGGGGATGACGCCGGGGTCGACAACCACCACCACGCCGACGATGAGATAATGCTCCTCCAGGACGACATTGGTGACCAGGGCTACCAAGTCCAAAGCCTCCTGCTCGGATCCCTCCAGCTCGACCACAACCACCAGCAGGTTGGTCCAGGTGAACACCGCACTGTGGGAAAGGGGTAAGAAAAGGCAGGAAGAGGAGGAAGCAGGAGATGGGAAATGAAAAATTACATGTTGAAGATGATATTTCAGTCTCTCTGGGATTCATAACAATTATAGATCTGACCTTTTCGAAAAGACAAACTAGAGTTTTAAGGCTTTAATTTGAGTAAAAAACGGAATTTATTCCTCACCATTCAGCTATGCTCTTGTGAGAACGGATAACAGAAGTCTCGATGTCAATCGGATGATACCTCATTCCCCTCAGCTCCAGAGTCTCATCGAGTGATCCCACCACATAGAGGGCATCGTGACGCTCTGACAGACACATTTATATTTGTCAGTTAAGCACCAAGCAGAAATGACACTAAAAAAAGTAACTTTAAAGCACAAATACTTCATTACTGCAAAACATCACTAAGTTAATTTATACCTGTTAAATTTAAGTGTGAACAGTGCAAAAAATGGTCCTTATCAGTGTTTTACAATTACAGTGGTACCTCGGACAAAGAGCTCTTCTGACAACGAGAAATTCGGATATCGAGGGAAAAAAAATGCAAAAAATTTACCTCTGACAACGAGGTTTTAACCGGATAACAAGTAATCACTTCCGGGTCTCGGACGTAAAAGACCCGGAAGCTAACAGCCGTTAGCCAAGCTAACAGAGGCTAGCAGCTAACAGCCGTTAGCCAAGCTAACAGAGGCTAGCAGCTAACAGCCATTAGCTTGTGTTATGGAGAGGGTACTGCTGCTTTGGATCAAAGAGAAGGAAATCGCTGGTACTGTATCATCATTGAAGCCATCGGGCAGCGGCGTGTCCCGCCGTCGGGCCGCTGGCAGCCCCCAGCGTGTCCCGCCGTCGGGCCGCTGGCAGCCCCCAGCGTGTCCCGCCGTCGGGCCGCTGGCAGCCCCCAGCGTGTCCC
>JAQQAE010006195.1:0-16901 GCA_029823295.1 Pseudamia nigra
TACACTTTAACTTCTGTTAGGATGTTGTTAGGTATACAGGTGACAGGGGCTGCAGTTGGGAGGGGTATATTCCAGTGGCACCCTGACTTTTGTTCCAGGTTGCTACCATGAAACATGATTTTTTTTTTCCCCTGTTAGGAAGTGGTTGCTTGACCACTGATGGATATTTCCTATCCATCTTTTTTATTCAGAAACAGGAAAAGTAAAATAAGCATCACTCACAGCCATAATTTAGATTGTCCTTCATGGCACCTTTTATAACATTTATACAGAGATCACTGCAAAAACATATAAAGACAAGAAAATTAAAAAGGGTTTAAATCTTGCATCCACATAATATCCACCTTTACAAACTAAAAATATGTTCCATGACACCATTACACAGTACATTACATACATTATAGTAACACTGCACTGGTTCACCTGTTCCACTTACTATGGGGCAGGAAAGTGAATATACAACCAAAATCCAGCACTTTACCACCACAGATCCTGAATTGTGTAAGACATTAGCATTTGGTAATGTAAGCACTTTGGTTACAGCTAGAAACTGATTCTGGATGACTTTACTTAATGCACTGAAAGTCACTTTTTCATACTTTTGCAGACCTCTTTTTAAACTCCTGGGTATCTTTCCCCAAGCCAAAGTAATTGGTGTCAGTGCTTAAACCTGAACATAAAATGATTAAATTAGAAGTGAAAGTTATAGTGTGAGACCCAGGTGGAAAGTGCCAAGATGGGTTAAACAGCAAAACTTACATACACACATACAGTATATAGGGGTAACATTATAAATATTCTGGTTTTGTAGAAATGGCAGCATTTTCCTCTTGTTGACTGTCAGTAATGGAGGAATATATTTTGGTTCACATTATTCTACATATTTTTTTCAAAAACAAGTCACACCCAGGTCAAATCCAGTTGTCTCTCATTGACAGCTGGTAACAGACAGATGCGTGTACCCTCACTGTGGCCCGCGGATAGCTTACCATTTTCCATTTTGTGCCTCCTAACGCTTCACTTCCCGTCTATTGTTTTTTCAACGCATCCCCGGTGCCCACTTTTATACTTCTCTGTCGTCTGTTTTCTCGGAGGCATCGGCCTGAACCAAATTAACAGAAACAGAATCTATCACCTCTCAGTCCACTCTTGGGCCAACAGGTTTTGATAGCCCCATTCTGCTTTGTCAGAAACACGCCAAAGTCTGCTGTAATCCACTAAAGAACACTTAACAACCAAGTAATGTCACGGTAGACCAGCAGCCTGTATGCTGTGACACACTTTAAAAATCTCACAGCCATATCCACTTAATTCAGCTAGTGCTTTAGGAAGGCCCACCTGAGAATTGCGAGACCGCCTGCAGAGAGTCAACCATCAGCATTAGAGAGCATTACTACCACGCAGCACAAAAAAAAAAAAAAAACATTCAGCCTATTTCCCACTAGAAAATGCTAGCCAGCAAGCCTTTCCCAGGGCTCCGCTAAATGCAATGAGAATTTGAGCTGCTGTTTTAGGCCCACAATGCCAATTTGACCACTGATACACAAGTATTCAGGCAGTTACTGTTCTGTTACTGTGAGCCTTTGTTAGAGTCATTAATTTGTTAGCTAAACAATCATGGTTTTAAGCAGTCTTACTGTGAGTTTAAAAGGTTTAGAGCTGGATAGATCATGAAGCCGCTGTTTGTTTTCAGCCCGCAACGTGAAAGGTCTCAGAGCAAAACAATTACATCACACCACAACAAGCCCTGAGTGTACAACAATGACAAGAGAATTGTGCCTTGAGGCAGAAAACACTTTACACACTAGAGATGGAGAGTGGGTGGGGGTTGGAGGAATTTTCTGGTTGATGAGCATAAGGTACACGGTCCATTCAGACAAATGGGGGGAAACAACAAGGTACATAGAAAAAAAGCAGCAACAAAAAACAGTTCTATGAAATATTAATGGGATATATTTACTGACAAGCTACTGTAACCAGCAGCACTCTTCAGGGAGTTCTGGGAGAGTGAGCTTGTGCTTGACTGACAACCGACGGGTGCAGAGGTACATGCACACAACCTGCCCACGCAGACATGGAAATACACTCATACTTGTAATGACTGGACATGAGCAGGGACAACCCCTCTCAGAATTCAACATATATGACATAAATGTGTAGGAGCAGTTGCTACATGAGGGTCAGTCTTCTGCAAAACAAGTCCAGCATTATAGGTCCGATATCATGACACTTCAGTATGCTTCTGTACTATGTGTGTCTAATTAAGGGTGTACTCAGACTGAGAGTTCGTTCCACGCCTGGGTGCATTTCAGACATTTAGCGCGGATCATTTTAGTAATGTGAGTAGAATCGAGCCGCGCTCTGTCACCGAGCTTCAGCACGGTTGGAATAGGTGGGCCAGGGCACGGAACGCTTGGTCACGCATGTGTACGAGCACGACGACCGTACGTGACAATGATGTAAAATCACTGCGTCCTTCACTGCACTCATGTCAAAACAATGGCAGCAGCTGAAAAAAATCTCCGCAGCGCGGCTAATTACAAATCATCGCCTTGCATTCTGGAGAAACCTAGATGTGTCACCGTACAGTATCTGAGCGAAATGACACAGACTTAGCCATAAAATCATTACGATCATCCGGACGATTTCCGTGTTGTGATCCATGATACCGAATCTGTAGACTGCATCGGCTGCAGCTTCGGATGACGTACACACAATGTAAAAATGACGTGATGACATCTGTACAAGATCAATCGAGCCTTGGCCCACATTAATGTGAGCAGAGATGCGCCAGGGACTGGAAAGGTGTGAAGTGGGCCCCGGCGCGGCTCGAGACAAAATGGCATTAGTGTGATTACGCCCTAAGACTTCTGTGAAGGTGTAGACAAAATTAATTGTGTTGATTTGATTGTTCCTTGTTTTTTAAGAGCTTTTTTTCAGCTCTGTGGCAACCTGAACAAATGTTTCTAACGTAAAACAGACCTCAGGTCATTTCCAGGGTAATCACGGATCAAATTATTCTACAAAGCTACTGTAAAACAAATGTAATGTACAGTTTTCTGAAAAACAATGTGAGAAATACTGGCTGGTGGCTGTTGTTAACAGGATTAACTCTATCTTAAAGGTGCAGTTGACAATGTTGTCAAACCAGCTGGACCATGGTTTGTCACAGTCTGTGATACATGATTAGACAGGTGACCTGCCAGTCAACACAGCTTACAACCTCATGGGAGCATGAGCTCATGCACTCATTCACAAAGTCATAAACAGTTGTAGCGGTAGCTGCTACAGAGCTAGCACCTATTGCGTATGTAACCACAGATTGACTGAGGAGAGACAGCCTGTGTTTCTGATTCCTTCAACATCTGGGACAGGTAAGAAAATAACAGACGTACTAGCTTGACAGCTGTGAGGTTGTGAGCTGTGCAGACTGGCAGATCACTGGTTTAATCATTTGTACCAGTCCACCACAAACGGTTGGCTACTTACTAGTTTGCCAACATTGTAGACAGCAGCTTTAACAATGACTGGATCTGACCTGCAATGTTTAAAATTTAAAGGTCCCATACTTTCTTGGATTTTAAAACTTACTTAAACAATGTAAAATTAAAAACGGTGAAAATATGAGCATACCATGAGAAATTCACACAAGGTCAACAGCTGGAAAAACGAGCTTTTCAATTTCAGTTTTCGTCACAGGTCACAACCAATCATAGCTCCGCTTAAATGCATGAATCCCAGTCTTGACGAGTTCTAAATTTTAAAACATCACAAATCACAGTTTGTCATATACCTGCTACAGAGAGTTATAAAGAAACCAAACAGAAAATTAAATTAACACACTTTATTTAGTCAACACCCCTACAGATATTAATTTAAAAGAGGCATATTGTACCCATTTTTAATAAATTAACTTAATTTGATTTATTTTCAGATTACATTTTATTTAGTACTTATTACTGTTGTCACTAGGGATTTTTATGCCATTTTATTTATTTCATTTATTTATTGCATTTTTCTACCATGTCCCTTTCTGGTATATGCTTAAGTGCAATATAAATTTTTGTGCACTTCTGTAGCACTGTTGTTGTTGATTGTACTGCCATATGGAAAAGAGGTTTTTAATCTCAACGGGATCTTTCCTGGTTAAATAAAGGTTGAATAAAAATATGTAACTGAGCTTATGTGTATGTTGTGAATGCTGCTGCCTGGCACTTTTAGCTCAGGACAAATTTCCTCTGGGATAGTAAAGTTTATCTCATGTCATTTTCATATGTACCTAGAATGTGTATTTTGAATTTTAGCACACAATATCATTAGGATACATCATTGTTCCATCTCCACATACTCCTGGTTTTCTCTGTATCAAACAACTGTTTCAGTGTTTGTTGCTTTAAGTGGAATTTAGCTGCCATCAATGACACTCTTTTCCTGTCTGTGCCATGGGCTTCAACATTTAGACTCCGTGGCCCATCATCCCAGGATGTCAGGAGAATCTTTGTGGGTTTGATGAGTCTTGGAGGACAGACAGATAGAGATTGTATATTTACAGATGACATCACCCAGAAATTAAAATGGTTTGTTTCAGGTCCAGGTAGCAAAAAAAGGACTGTGTATTTTTCTCGTTTGACTGATAACTTGATATTTTAAAATTAGACTTTAGAGCCCCCAGACCTGTTTTAACAATAGGGAATACGCAATGTCATATTTCTCTCAATATGTCTCCTTTAAGAGTCATGATATGGGACCTATAAAATGGATACTGTAATTTTGTTTAAAAGTATAAAATTAAATTGGCTTTCACTTTTGATGTCACAAATTACAAGTATCACAAACCGTTTGTTTTTAACTGTTTTCCATCCTGCTGTGAGGATTTTTCAGGACTTGCCGCATTGAATAAGTTCATATGATTACACCTCATATTTTATATCACAGACATTATATAAACCTCACAACCCAATAAAGATGCATTTTCACAGTATGAGATCTTTAAATTAAACACTGGCTTATG
This sequence comes from Pseudamia nigra, assembly GCA_029823295.1. Taxonomy (NCBI): domain Eukaryota; kingdom Metazoa; phylum Chordata; class Actinopteri; order Kurtiformes; family Apogonidae; genus Pseudamia; species Pseudamia nigra. The sequence goes on from JAQQAE010006195.1 coordinate 5,012, forward strand.
AGAACCTACGGAGAATTATGTAAGCATGAAATAAGATTCCCATACCCTTGTGCGTTCAGTACACTTTAACCCTGCCCTAGCTATCGCCTTCACCCCCCCTTCCCTAATTTTACTCTGTCCCAGAAATTCCAAACTTTGCTTACCTAATTTTTGTAGCATATTTCATTGCCACAGGAGGTGGTTATGACAAATTAGAAGTCTACAAATGTTCTGATGGTGTAAAGGCTCCAGCTGTCACCAGGGAGATGGTGATCAGGTTTCCAAGCTGCATGGTCTCTTGGCGCCACAAAGAGTTCCATATGGTCATCCAAATGCTGCACCTAAATCTGCTCCCAATCTCCACCCTGGAGCAGAGCACTTCTACTGAATTAGTCACAAGGCTTCTGAACATATGAAGCACAAGACAACAAAATCATATGTCCTTCATGGAAAGAATCGCTACAAACTGGCACTTGAAACTTAGCCTCTATTTTTTGATGTCAGAGGCAAAGAAGATCACATTAGAGCCATGTTTAGTTAGTGTTTGTCTACTTTAGTATTTCAAGGCATTTAAGGCCAGGTTTAAAAGCCACACTATAACATTTTTTTTAAGATTGCACTTATTTTATTTTGATACCAACATATAAACCACACGAAATCAGTATCAAAAACCTAATTACAGCTTACAACCACATATCCGCATAAACGCACATTCTTCAGATATTTAAAGACAGAGTTTACCATATCATTATGTAATATTTGGAACCAAGCATGACACAGTTTTTGCAAAATTTTAATGAATCCAGAAAGTGCTCCTGCTGATACACAAAGAAGACTTTTTTTGTTGAAACAGGAATTTATGCAAATTAAAAAACACCTGCTTAGTCTTCTTTACCAAGCCTACAGCGTGCTTCAACAGAACATCTTCCCTCCTCCTCTCATGGATGAACAGTGAAGAGCGAGGGATTGGTGATCTATAATTAACCAGTGGGTCGGTGTTGATGTCATTGACACAGCGTGGAGGTAGAAGGTGGCAGTGCCAAGGCACCTGTTGTTGTGGAGTGTGGCATCTGATATCATTACCTACCCAGCCGGAGCGCCAATGTCCCCGCTGGGTCGCGAACTGTCCAAGCTACCGACCACGCTCACCTTTAACATAACCACACGTACACACACATGCACACGCACATCATCCACTGTCATCATGTCCTCCTTTACATAACTAACTCTGACGGCCCTAACACCTAGAGGGCACAGATCCACAGAGAGTTCCAATTACTGTTAATGATATTTTGATGGTGGCTGGTTAACTTATGCAACTGTAAGATGCAGCTGCACAAAATTTAATGCTAGAATCTTTAAAATCTACAAGCACAGTGGGTTTGAACCTCAAGGGATTGAAATAAAGAATTGAGTGGTTACACAATCAGTTACACAAATTCCACTGTTTTATTTGGGTGTAAACTGCAAGTGAGTACACCCATATAGGGACACACAAATATGGCATCTGTGAACTGTCATAGATGTTTACATTATAGTTTGTTTTATAGTCTCATGCAATTTCATTTGAGGTGACCAAATCTACAAAAATATTACTGCACAACTTTACAAGAATCAGAACCAGATTTACAGGCTGTGGCTTTGGCTGCAAACATGAGTATTTTCTAAAATGTCAGCATGTTCTAGCAGGAAGAACCCTCGCCGGCTGCCATGTTCTGCGGAAAAATGAAGGGTTTTGCCAGAGGATTACGCATCTGATGTGATCTGTTTGCAGTCGAGAAAATATCGGAGAGGGGGAAGCTGCTGCACACACAAGTATGAAAAATGAATAGGACATTTACAGTGAGACAATGTGACCGTTCCGGGTTAATTCCATTTATTAGTGTAGCAGCTTTCCCAAGCAGATCAGGATGCCTAAGCCTTGGGCACTGACAGGGATTTCACAGCCAAAACTGATTCACTGTTCACACACTCACACATACATTGCACACACCATGCATACATGCACAAAGAAAGAAAGGATCAGCTTAGTGTTATCATGACATGGTGATAGGATGTTAATTTGTTAACATGCCATATGTGCACTTTACAGGATCAATAGCTCAGATTGCTCCATTTTTAATATTTTGACACTTCGTTCAAGTGAAAAGTTTCAACTCTGCCATTTCCAGACTGTGCTGTGATTAGTAATGTGTCAGCAACTAAAAGTCAGTCATTAAAGACGTCATCCTTATTCTTTAATGAATCATTATTATAGATGAATGCATCAATAAACGAACAGACATATTTACAAAGGACTTTGATGTTAGACATATTTTTAATTTCAATAACAGTAACCCCTGGGCTAGCAAATCCTGTAATGTGATGTGTTTTTTTTTTTTTAAATAAGTAGCTCCCCTGATATGCAATAAAGACACAGCAGTGCTCTACATTATTGATTCAGTTTCATAACAACCCAGAGTGTCTTTATTCTCTGCAATTGGCAAAGAAGGAATCACACACACTTATTTAAAAAATCATTGCACCAATTAGTGAAGTTGCAGCTTTCCTTTTCGCTTTAATAAGTCCTGTGAGATTTGATTTATTATTAGATGCACATTTTGCTCACAGTGGTGATGGCTAATTCTAATTTGAAATCATTTACTGTATTACTGAACATTCAGTAGGTGTATAACGCAACACAAGTGTACACAGACAGTTTTGCTGTCAGTTTATGTACACAGTTGCGGAAAAAGTGATAGAAAACCAATGTTTCTTGCTGTGTTGAGAAACATGGGTATAAGCTGCTATGTTTTAATCAGTAATGATGTTTTTGTGAAGTGCCAGTGTCACTACAGGAAGAACATTGGTTTTCTGTCAAATGCACGTCTACATAAACTCAAACTTGTTTGTAGAATATTTTCTTTATCCATTCTAGTGTCTGAACTACAGTGAATATTACATGTCAAATCAGTAATGATGGATCTAGGGGAACAAATCTTTCCAACTTTTGCAAACTTTGTAAAACTGCCATTTTAGTCGCCCCTGGCCATTATCTAATGCAGCACCGGTGGTATTTCTTAAGGGAGCTGGTTGCCTTTTCATTAATGTCCCTCAGAGTTAAAACCCGGTATCCTCTGGGACTGCATGTCTTTGCCTGACAAGGTTGAAGGATTTGAGTGAATTTTCCTGCAATAATGGAAATATTCCAAGACCCTTGAGAAAAACAGACAGGAGACTGACAGGAAATATCTTAATCTACAATGACCCTGTGTTGGCACAGTCCCATACCCTTAGTGAGAAGAACATGTGCATGTACACCCAGCGTATGCATACCTGCGCATATCCACACGCACAGTAGAGTACATCTGGATTGTGTTGCAATGACCAAAGGCCCCTGAGTGTGCAGCCTCAGTGGCAGTGCGTGGGTGAGAGCCAGGGTCCAGTGCACCATGGTGGGGGCTCTCCATCACTCTGCCTCCTGGCTTGACAGGCCTTGGCTCTGGGGCCCGTCAAGGTCTTGCTGAGCGCACTCAAACTGTGCACTGCTGAGGAAGGGATTCTGTATCCTTCTAATGGATTACTCACCCACATCACCTGTCTGATTGGATTCTGTTGACCGACAGACACACACTCAATTCAGATATGTTCACATACAGTTGTGTGCATGCTCATGCACATATGCAATTTTAACGAAGAACTCCAAGGAAAGCTTAAGGCTATCGTTATACTAAAATCTCCTTCATCAATCCAACATTGATGTCATGCACATGGTGAAAGTCATTAGCATTTTTTTCTGTGTAAGTCCGTAGAAACACACATTTGCCACTTTTGCAAAAATTAAACAGTGCCCTACCTGAAGATTATGCCTTTCTTCAGACTTGAAAGCTTGAAAAGTGGTTTTCACCTCGAAATAAAAAGGTCACATGTATGCCTCGGTCATTTACTCTTAATTCGGACAGAGAGAGGCTGGTGTCACGCTGCTGGACACCTGCAGACCTCGGCCAGGGCAGCAGTCGTAATCAGCCTAATACATATGTGTCACATCCAATGACCCATTGGCTCTGTTCATAATAAAGGTCACTCTGTGAGATATACGTTGTCCCCCCAGGCCCTGCTTAATGGGGAGCCACAGTAGTTTGCACACTAGACCAGGATACTCCAGCATGTGTATAAGCCACTGCAAAGTTATTACTGCCATTGTTAAGTAGAACCAGTAATTTTCCAGACGGTCTTCTTGCTCTAATGTAATAAGATATTAGGAGTTTTTGCTCTACACTCCCTAAGTAGCATGCTGTGAAGTAGGGGTGAGTTGTTTCTCTCTCTGTTGTAGTGTAAAAAGATGCACTTTTGAAATAGTTCAAAATTTTATGACACTGTGAGCAGGTTTTCATTTTTGGGATTTGCTGCTGTTTTCACCATCTCCTGATTCAGGCACAAACCATGTTGCAGATGAAGAAATATATTATTCAAATTATACATTGAAATATACAGCTTAACAAATTCATTAGACCATTAATCCTATTTGTATCAAACACCATCTAGCATCATGAAGTCCTTCACTGCAGACTCTTTCCTTTTCAGTGAGTTCTGCACATTTTACTGTTTTAAACTTGTCTGAAATTCCTGAACTGAATTCACATTTCTTCTTCTGCTACACTAATAAATGGACTTCTCTGATAATGAATCAAGAGTAACATTCAACCACAGAAACTATTTTTTCTGTTCAGGAATGCCATTAAATAACTCCAATTTGGCATGTCAATTGAAAATTGATAACAGGCTTTATAATGTTTCTGCTTGTATTTAAAAGAGTATGTTTTAAAAACTAATGGATATCAAAAATAATTATATTTACGCACTTAAAATATGTCAACTAAAGAACTTGTGTAATCCATCAGTATGGTGGATTACAAAAATATAAAGAATTATTTTGGTGAGTGGTGGTCTAATAAATTTGATATGACATTGTTGACATTCAGTCAAATTAACCAGGCCATTAGACTGAATAAAATAACCCATTTCTCTGAATATTATCATTGACATAATGCAGGTACACATGTTAAAACAATACACAAGCCTTGTTATTTTCTTTCATATGTTAATGCAGAAGTCCTCTATTTCATATCTTAAATTAAATTATTCTAGTCTAGATAACTGTTTACACACATTTTGATATAACGTGTAACTGTACCAATCTGTTTTTATTTCAAGTAGACACTCACAGCTGAGTATTTAATGGCACAAAAGCCACCATGCTCAAGGTTAAGAGCAATGTATGTGTTTTCTCCCAGACAGACACTGTTCATCATTTTCAGAAAAAGGTGAAATGCTTTTGCCTGTAAATAATAGCCAGAGGTCAGCTATTGATCCACTGCTAAAGGAGACCTTAGGGGCATGTTAAGAAGGGCTATTGTTGCGTGTCAATGATCCCTTTATGGCCATGGACTTGACAGGTCTGCTTTTATTCATCAAGGTTAAACCAGTCCCCTAATAGCAAATCAATGACGGTCAATAGATATTATCATGTAATTATTATTCTGCTCTGTAAGCCATTACTCATAACTCAAATAGAGATTTTCAGTCTGTCTTCAGCAAGGCTAAGAGAAGGCTGTGGACACTTTGTGAGAGTTGATGCACTTGTATTGTTTCTCTTCTTCCTCTTGTAGTCGTGTGTTGTTGTAAAATGGCAAGGTCTTCCATTAGTTTAACAGAAGAGCTTGGTAAGATTTGAGAGAACATTGTAGAAGTTATATTGAGATAACCTTTACACAAGAGCAGATATTTCACCTGCATTAAGATTACCCTGAGTGTAACCTACTTGTTATTTAGCTCTAAGCCTCCTCTATCAATGAGCTTCTACCTATTTGAAAGCAGCATCAGTCAGAAATGTCTGCTATGCAACTAAATGGGGCACAGGGACAGATCTATCTAACTATAACCTTTGCAGTACTGATATTTATGATAAAGACCATTAGGCATTTGTGAGTTGCTTGCGCAAGGGCTTTAAGGGTAACAACGGTCGTGAAGAAAGCTGCTATGTGAGGGCTTACATGGAAGCTCTCGTCATCCGTCTGTGATGCAGCACAGCCTCTGATGGAAATGTCATTATCGGGGAAAGTATGACTCGAGCATTGTCTCTTAAACCTGTGTTATTGGAATACAAAGGATAAGAAAAGCAGCATATATCTCAGTTTGATTTTTAACCACTCTTTTTCGAACCTTTGATGACAGTCCCACAGCTCCACTCATCACAGTCTGCACACTGGCTGCTCTGGGCTCACCTTGCTGTCTTGAAGGACAGTCTATACAACAAACTACAGGAAAGAAAGAACAAGCCAGAGACAGGGATGCTTAGTTCAAATCCTTTGATGGACACTTTCTTTACTTTAATTTAAAACCAGTGGGATCACTTGAATAATATTTTATTTAGTGGATTTCCATTTCTTACCACATATTAATTGGCACCTATTTTGAACCAGCAGACAAACCACACCATTGCTTGTGTGCAAAAATGTAAAGTACAAACCAAATCAAATTCAAATGTGTCCTATCAGTTGCATGAACACAGTAGGAAGCCCGGTCTTTTATTTTGCATATTCATATGATTACTCCTCCAAAGGAAAATTCATTCACGTCAACACCATTGTCCTTTGATTCCCGATGACAAAAGGCTATCTCATTTCTTTCTTTCACCTTTCTAGTCCATCCTAGACACTCTGATTTGGTAAAATGTAATTCTAATTTATCATTTTTCTGCCTGAGGCAAAACTTTCTCAAGCCTGGGGGTGTTTGAAAAGCAGTTGGACACAAAGACAGACCCTGGGAACTTTGCCCATGCAGTCAATCAGTCAGACACCCCAGAGTGCCCAGACCCGAACAGCTTGTTTTTTGTCCGCGGATATCAAACAACTTCTCCTCTCCCGTTAGATAACAAAAACATGTAAATAGGAGTGAGTTGTTTCTGTCTTTTTTTAAACTCGAGATGGTTGGTGGATATGCGGTGTCTCTGTGGTCAGGGGCTGGGCAGCAGAGCGGACATCAAAGGCCGGCAGAGGTCTGTGACGGTGAATGCAGCTGGTGTTTGAGTCTCAATGCTGGACAGAGCTACAGGCAGGGCCTCAGCTGCCCCACAATAAAGAGACACAGGGGAAGGCAGCGTCTTCAAAGGCTAGACAAATACACACTCAGCCAAACATGGGCTAACACACACATACACACACCAACACACAGCAAACAAGCACAGGAACACAAACAACAATGCCCACTGAAAAATGATTCTTCTAAAATGCAGTTTTTTTGGAAGCAAATCATGCTGAGTCTTTTTTTCTTCCTTCCTTCCTTCCTTCCTTCCTTTCTTCCATCCTTCTGAGTCTGTGTGAAATAGTTTGTATTCATGTGGATATTTTATATACAGTCAAGTAATTATGAAATGGGCAAAATCGTGGACTGCACCGAAGCCCCAGGGGAATATAGGTGGGTCACTGTCAACAAAGCAGCCAAGTGATTTCATTGTGCCTGCATCATTTGGTAAAAAGAGTCATATTGCAATATTGCTATTTCTGATCAATTTGAGTCAACTTGAAAATTCATATTAATCATATGCGTACACTTAAAGAAATATAAGGACTGTTTTTGTACATATTTTTGTTTTACACAGGATTAACACTGTGCATATCATTTCAAAAAATGAAATCAAAACCTAAAACCTCTTAAACCTGGACCTATGAGTTACTATTATATATTTTGTGATTTAATTTAAGAATATTATCATACTCCGAATAATAGTGAAATATTAATGTGTATGTAATGAGAATGAAGCAGCAACTAAATGCATGTTTAATTTTAATATGTGCATGTCTGCCTTTCTCAGTCTTAAGCCAAAATATACCTCACATTGCATCATTGTAGTGTAATATTCATCTTGTATTAGTGATGGTAATGGAATTTAAAAAGCTCTTTGTGATTATTGTGGGCACTATTGTAATGCATGATTTTGTCTGCATGCTTAGTTACTAAGAAAAATGCACTTAGACATATCAAGTCAAGAATTATAATTTTCACATGGCATGTTTGCACAGCGCTCAGAGCCACTAAATCTAAGATTTTTTCTGTTCCATGCATGAATTTCCATAACCGTAAATCTGCCCCAGTCTGGCCTGTGAATTGTAGCCTTCTATGATTCACAACAGCACAGACTGATCTTGTGATCAACTCTGCCATCCTAGATTTCAATATTTAAATACAGAAAAAATACCTGCAATCTCTCTTGAGGAAAACATCATAATACACAGTCTGAGCAAGATTTATCACAATATTTGTAATTATTAGACTTCCTTGGATACAATGAAATTCATCCCTGAATATTAAAATGATAATAACTTTATTTTCAGTTTATGTATTTGTGACTGTGGAAGAGCAAAGTGGTGATGTTTTAAATCCAGAGGGAAAACTACCTGAAGGACAAAGAGTGAAATTGCACCAGTCCTGCTGTAGACGGTGTTCCAGCCTCTAGTCTGATATGGTTCTGACTTCACAGTGGGACTCGTGTCTGTGTTGTTAACAGTTATATGTCAAAAGTTCTGAGGGTGATACAGACACAATGCTGGTGCACATATTAGAAGGAAGACTCTTGAAGAAAAATGGTTCCCTTCTAAAAGCCCATTAAAGGGGACTAAATGTTGCATCTTCTAATAATGCTGCTGTCCATATTTACTCTTTCATAGTCATTTTGAAGTGAGGATTTCAGAGGACACTCTTCCACTTGCCTGTGCTGTCTCTTCCTGTTTCAGCCTGTAGAGGGCATGCCAAAGCAGCAATCTGGTGGAGCCCGGTGGGGAGCCGAGAGACATGCAATATCCCCACAGAAGAAAAGCACAAGGCAACTTTCATCTGTCTCTAAGGGGAGGAAATGGTTTTGTTAGATAGAGGAATGCTAATATTCCAATACAGACAAACTAAAGCCGAACATGTGCTAATGAAGGCATGTTTTCAGTTTAATTTCACATTGTCTTGTATATTTTTTAAACCAAAAATTATTACCTCCAAGTCACTCTGCTTGTATAAAAGTCCATTTGTAATAACTATTAAGAGACTCATACTCTTCTACTACTATTGGTTGGATCGCTTTGTCAAAATACCACCATTTTACGATCACGCATTGTGATTTAAAACAAATGAATTGCTGAAATAATGGCCTCTTTTCTCTCTAAACGGCTTAGATTGTCCTGAATAAAACATGACTTATCTATTGTGATCGCGTTAATCAAGCCATTATTCATTTAACCATTTATTTATTACTCCATTCATCTACATAAATATTTAACTATGTCTTGGCATCTTTATGGACTGCTTGCTCTGCTGCTCAATTACAAGGAGCAGTGTCCTACCATGGCCATATGCCTTCTATCTGGAGACACTATATCTCCACAATTTATAGATGCCAACTCCAAGTAATTTCATTCTGCTGGGTTAATGTATATCTTTGGAAGTATTAATCTAGGCCTAATGACTGCCAACAATATGTTCCAGCCTGTGTGCCCTATAGGATCACTATTGTGTACATATAAAGTGGCATAAAATAAATTGATTGCCCTTTTTTGCTATTGTATGGAATAAATGTGTGCCCATATGGGGCGTTCACAGAGGCATGAAGAATATAAGTGATTGACTGGACTTAACTTGAATGGATGTAAGGTTTATTACTCACACACCATATAGTCAGACCATATATTATAAGCCCTTACAAGTTTCCACTTCCCCTCCTTCAACAAAAGCTCCCGCTCGTTTGGCGAAGGGAGCATGGAAGCATGTAGAACTGGGGGGGAAGCGAGGAACCGTAAACACCCACCATGGGTCCTCCTTCAAAGTGATGAACAGCAACAAAAGCAGCACTGGTTGTCTGCTGAGAGACAAAAAGAGCATTTGACCACCTGGGTGTACATCATTTTCTCATGCCGGTTCTCAAGCATGACTATCAGGAGATGTCCCCTTTAACATTATATGTGGCTAACTCGACCCAATCCCCAACTCACACACACACATACACACTCTGTAGCCTCTTTCCCTGCACACTTTGCCTTGTCATACCTGTTACTACGACCTGATAAATCTCCCCTCACTGTTGTGTGACCTCAGAGCTCAGTGACACCTTCACATGTCACTTTGTCTGCGTGGTCACCGCCGACCACAGCTGCAGTTTGATCAGTGGAGCCCCCCCATTATTACAGAGGCAAAAGCCGGGACGGTTCTTTGACATTGCACGCAGAGTCTCATGTGTTCTCTTTAGCTGGCATCACTCTCTTTAATCAGTATTGCATTGCTTCCTCTCCCATGTGTGGTACATGCTTCAAACGTGCCATAAATTGGAATAGATAAATACAGAGCCAGAATTCCAACCAAAAAATGTTTTTTTTATCTCTCGGGCACACTTTCCCAAGTGCATGGTCCCCAAAAAGGAAAGGCCAAATTACTTTGACGTACCATGTAGAGTTAATGATACTGATTTTAAATTGCAGGATACTGTAAATCAACTGCAAATCAAACTTCTGAGCCACATCTAACCTACTTAAACCTCACGAATGGGTCTTTGTCAATTACAATCAAACACACTTCCGCTGTTGTCTTCCTGTCTTTTCTCTGCTTTTTTATGGTTTTCCTGGAATGACAGAAAATTGTGTACTCCAGACATAGATTACAAATCTGTGTGCAAGGAGCATTTCATTCATAGCATTTTAAGCATATCTGTACTTTAATGACTGGTGTGTGTGTGTGTGTGTGTGTGTGTGTGTGTGTGTCCTTTTTCACCCCATACTGAACGAATTGCAGTTGATTTTGCTTATGAGCAAAGTACATAGTGTTTAGGTCCATAAAACTAAGAAATACACAATATTCTTCTTGTTCAGAAAAAAGCAGAATTTTGTAAAATTCAAAATCCTCTTAAAGAAACATGGGAATTAAAGTGTAATGCAGTGCTTCTCATAGTCTCGCTTTGTGACCCACATGTTTCAACAGTCATCAAGTCAGGACCCACTTTTACAGAATTCAAACCTGGCAAATGTATTTTTTTATTGGTGTACAGTAATCATCTGATCTGTGTTTACAAGACATACACATTTTCATCACCATGTTTAAAGTCAGAACACAACATTTTCAAGAAGTTGGCAAAAAAATTAAAAAATAATCAACACAATAATCATAAAAATTAACAATATATCCACAAAAGGAACAAAAAAATCTGCAAAGAACTGCGAAGAACTCATCCACGGTGTACCCTGCTTTCAACATGTCAGATGTTGAAACTGAGACATTTTATCATTTCATGGAGAATATTAACTCCTTTTAAATTTGATGGCAAAAGAGTTGGCACAGGGGCAACAAAGGTTGGAAAATGCAACTGGCCCAAATCAAAAACACTAATTAGGTTAAGTGGAAACAGGTCAGTGACATCACTGGGTATAAAAGGAGCATTTTAGCGGTAAGGGCGGAGGTTCACTAATCTGCAACACAATGCATCAAAAAAACATGGAACAATTTCAGAAATATGTTCCTCAACATAAAATTGTAAAGACTTTGAAGATTCCATCATCTGCATTGTATAATATCATCAAAAGATACTGCCTGGCCAACAAAAAAGTCGCCACCAAAAAAGTCACATACTCTAATACAGTATTTCGTTGGACCACCTTTAGCTTTGATTACAGCACGCATTCGCTGTGGCATTGTTTTGATAATCTTCTGCAATGTCACAAGATTTATTTCCATCCAGTGTTGCATTAATTTTTCATCAAGATCTTGCACTGGCGATGGTAGTGTCTGACCACAGCACACAGCCTTCTACAGCACATCCCAAACAGTCTCAATGGGGTTAAGGTCTGGACTCTGTGGAGGCCAATCCATGTGTGAAAATGATGTCTCATGCTCCCTGAACCAC
>JAQQAE010006196.1:0-16900 GCA_029823295.1 Pseudamia nigra
CATTTAGACAGATTTGTGGACAACATTTGAAAGAAATGGTAATATTGTTTATCTGGAATGAATTTTAGATCTTTGAAAAATGGGATCAAAAACAAAAGTGTTGCGTTTATATTTTTGTTGAGTGTATTACACATTGTAGGGATGTACAGGAATTAACACAAACATGGAATCTTTTGAAGTCCTTTCCATTTTAAGAATCTAAATTCACATACAGGTTACCCTTAATATAGGTTATGACACTAAAATGAAGAAAAGGGGAGCAACAATCACAGCAGGAAAAACAGTTTTCATTAAGTGGAAAAATGAAAATATGGAAAAAATGGTAATAGACTGAATATGTATAATGTATGCTCCACTGTCACTTTTGTTTTACTCTAACTAATAATTTACAAAATGCATTAAAGTTCACAGCCATCATGAAGACACAGTTAAGAATGAAAATATGAAAAATGTGTTAAATGTAAACGATGATGTGTACTAAACCTGAATGATAAACAACATAATTAAATTACTTTGTTAATTACCCTCAGATACAATCAAACAGGTGACCGAAAATTTGAGTCATTTCTAAGCTTGTGCATTCCGGGTGTTTTTAATTGCAGCAAATGGGCAAAAAGCGGGATGAGTCTGTTGTGATGAAACAAATTGATTCAAGTGCTTGTCAATGCATGTTCTTTGCTGTAAGACTGAAAACAAAGCACGATTTAATTTGTAAAACTGTAAATTGAATTAAAGTAAAAGTAACATTAAGGCTGGTCTAGAGGCCAATCAAAAAACAGTTTCACAAAGACAGGCTTCAGCTATGGATTTTAAAGGTCCCGTGTTGTGAAAATTTCTTTCTTTCTTTCATTCTTTCTTTTTTTGGGATTTGGGGATTAAATAAATCTGTTACATACAATAAAAATGGTGAAAATAAGAATTTGGTCAGCATTGCCAGTCCTGAGAAATCCACACAATAAGATGAACAACAGGAAAAACAAGCTCTTGGATTTGTCTTTACTGAGTCATCACAAGTCATAACCACTCATACAGTAGTTGAGCTAAACCGCATTAGTCCCACCCACATGAGCCTATAGAATTCCAAATTCAAAACATCACAGTCACATTCAAGCTAAAATTAGCCGCACCCACACAAGCAACTGACAATTCTCTTTATAATAAATAGTTCACAAAAAGTATATTTTTCCATGTTTAGAGTGTGTTTTCTGATTAAAAGTGGGCAGATACAAAACTTCACAGTGAAATCAGTGTGTGTGTGGCAGAGCTAGAGAGAGGCCCTTAAAAACCAAAAGAAAAAAACAATCAACACACTTTTCCCCTCCAACACCCTTATTTTGCCAACATGTATAAATTTAAATGTCAGAATACAGGACTTCTATATATGATATTCAGACTTCAGATCAATGTCCAAATGTATCTGTTGCACAAAGTGGTTTAGTTTGTTACAATCTGAAACTGGACTAATTTGTTATAAATTCTGGGCACAGCTGAAAAAACATCTTATTAACTCAGCAGTGTACAGGACTTCTGAGATCTCCTCCGTCAGGCTTAGGATAGTCTTGATTTTTTTTTTTTACTGGTGACACTCATTAGTAGGTGCTCTTGACAGTTACCATGGAAACGATGCTCTTAAGTTAACCTGGGTGATGTCTTTCTTTTTAGACTTAAAGTAAGTCAATCCTCATTTTATCTAACAAAATAGACAAATCGAAGAACAAAATTAAGGCAGCTCTAAGAGACCGATTTAAGGAGTCTTGGTGAAACCAGCTCGTGTTGCTTATATTTCATACTTGCTTGTTTGCTTAAAATATTTGGATGGACACAAGCAGTTTACATTTTTTCCAAAGACATGTGCATTTGGTTGTGTAGGATTATATAGTGCGCATGTGAAAACTGTGGTAGATGCAGATAGATCCACTGCTTTCCCCTCCAGCTGTGTGTTTTGGGTGCCCTTGAGCTGAGTGACACTTCAAATGCACCATTAGTGAGGGAGAGGGGAGGAAAAGGATTTCAAAGAAGAGGAGCCACCAATGAACATCGTGGGCATGGACTCAAGAGAGTGGGAAGGAAGAGATAAAGAGAAGGGAGGGGTCCCCAGAGCAAAGCGATAGACACAAGGTTAGAAGAGGGAGAAAGAGTGAGAGTTGAGGCTGGATTTATGCCACCTCAAGTCATATAAAGTCACTGACTGGAGAAGGAGGGAGAGTGGTTTGGTGGTTTCATCTGTTCATTGTAGTATGCATTGGAATTAAATGCAGATTTGATTTACCACTGGCATGGATCATATTTCTCTACTCTATGTGCATCTGTTCATCTAGGTGGTGTGGTGCTGCATACAGTTTCCCGCATAGGAAAGTTTAATTGAACTTGAAGTCATATACAGGAAAAATGGCTGTGCGTTAATGCACGTCATGCAAGAGTCACTCAGGCATAAGAAGGACTTCTAGACTTATAGAGTATGCTATGAAATATAGCCAAATAAAGCTGCATGATTTAGTGAGGAAAAGTCATCACTATTGTGGTTGATGCTGTGATTTATGACTGTGACTGTGATTAGAGTGTACCTTGTTTATCAAAGTAAAAGTACAATTTACCAATCAGTTTGAAATGGGTAATTTTTTTGTGCCTCAAACACAGTCTGACCTGTAGACTGGCTTATTAGTTTGCAACGGCAGGATTGACATTCACTTTCAATTTTGTTTATATTGAAATTGATTGAAAAAACTTTATTGATGCTTTTTAGGAAAATTCATTGGCTAGCTCATAGAAAGAAAGATTACACCAGTAGGATGCCTCCAGTCTTCATAGTCTGCAGTCTGCCGTTAGGTGTGTGTTGAACAGTCTAATGGTGGTGGGGATGTAAGTCATCCACTGCAACTGCTCCTCTTTCCACTCTTTTTTGGCATCTTGGCCCCACCAAACCATGGTGTATCCAGAGGAGTCTGGGTAATCACTGTTCATCCAGGTCTAACAGAAGCACATGGGGCTAACCTCTCAAAACTTCTTCTGGCTCCCCACCAGTGCCTCTGAGTCATCCACTTTGCTGGGTAGTGAGTTCACACTGCCCATCAGTATGGCTGGTAGAAAAGGCTTGTACCTGAATCTTCTGGCTTTTACTCTGGCACCAGCCTTGAAAACACTCAGAGAGTAGGATTGGTCGGCAAGCTCCACATTTCCTCTGCCTCAGGTCCAGGAGTTCCTCTCTGGAGTAGACTCCACTCCATATCAATCAAAAAATTATCTCACAAAAGAAGATCCAAAAAAGCAGTGTCTCAGCAAAAATTTTTTAAAAAGTGACAAAAAAGCACAGAGCTGTTGTCAGTTGCTGCCACCTGCACCGGCACATTCTAGAATTTGCTACAAGAGAGAACAACAACCTGTGGGCTACACACTGATAATGGCTGCCATCTTGGAGCCAAAAATAGCATGAAACCATATTTGGATGAACCGCAGCATCCAAATATGCTCCATGCTCAGTTAGCATGGTCTCACAGGAAAGCTAATATTAGCTGCTAGCTTACTGATATGGTAAAACTTCACCACACTGTGTCAACCAAAGTCATATTAAGGTGTTGTTAGTGTAAACACTTACCCACAGCTGCAGTCAAGTGTACTGTGTCTCATGTATAACTATGCCCATATTGAATAAATGGAAGATATGAAGGTCCGACTTCACTAGGGAGCTGTTACCATAGCAACATGTCAATCAAAGCCCAGCACTGCAGTGATTCGTTTGATTATTTGCAGTATTATCTTGATAATGGAGCAAAAAATTAAAGATAGACCACCACATTACTTATTAGAGGGTCCAAATAATATGTTTGAAACTATAATGACTCATGTCAAAAATGTATTTGCTTTGTATTTTCAGATAGATATTCAATATGTCTGTATGGGGAAAAGGCTTTTTAGAGCCAGAAGAACAGTTCCCCAGCGGCCAAGCGGCAGGATTACAGCTTGAAGCTACTTTTGCATCAGCCTCACTGAACAGCCCCGGTCATTGCCCACTGACAAAGACACATGTCATTGTATGTGTTCTTTTTGTTAGGGACTTTTGTCATTTTAACATCACAACGTCTTTCCGCACTTGCACATCCCTCACCAAAACAACTTCTCTCCTGACACTATTTGGTAAAGACACCGTTGCTGTGTCCTGACCAGTTTAATTTTTTTAAAGATCTAGCCAAACAATGCAGAGAATATTTATCCCCATTCTGGAACGACCGTGGAGCTGCCAGACCAGTGTTGGCACAGCACTATCAATGTGTGGAAATAGTGCCTATGAGTATAAAAAAACTGCAAAAATACTGCTCAGTGGGAATGAAGCCAAAATATCACCGTAAACACACTAGCCCTTTCAAATGCAGTTTTGTTGCAATACTGAAATCTAACTTCAGACCAAACAGAAAAATGTTCTGTGATCCAGTACATTCTTAAATCCAGATTCAGAATACAATGTATTATGCAAAAACAGGTGTTGTGCTTTTGCACATCATGTCTCAATTGCCACTTTTTTTTTTTACAGTAATTACAGTAAGAAATGAGCTCTGATTAAATACACAGATCAAAACTGCCTTCCCGTTGGGCAAAAAAAGAACAAAAGAAAATGCCGATTGAACACTGGAGCGGACTTGTTCTATACATCCACAAAGCTTCCTGCTGTATAGGCTAATTACCAACAAAATCAATCGAGCTCCTTGCTTGGAGAAAGCCACTAATCAAGCATGCATCTCATGGTTGGTGAATAATATTAAGAGTGCTGCTTCCAACCCTATTGTACAGTTTGTTTACATGGCATGCAGAATCAATGTCTTGTCAAGACATTTTTACCTCATAACATACCAGCATTGACTACTTATAGGACAAGTGAAATCAATCACAGCCAACATGAAAACAGGTCTAAAGTCTGTTTTACAAAGGAAATTATATCACAGAAACAGCATTTTAAGAATCATTAGTACATTATGTTTCACACACATTCTAGATATAGGCATTTTTATATCCTTCCCTTTCTATTAAGTCATGCAGCTGAGGTGATGTGGAAATAATTAATTCTAAGTTATAAATCAGAGAAGCTACAGCAGCTAAGGTAAAAAATAGCATTGTTTTCATAAGCCACTTTAGTTCTGCATAATATACACTACAAGGCAAATTTTGGACACACCTTCTCCGTCAGTGTTTTTTCGTTATCTTTATTATTTTCAATATATATTCGAGCTACATTAATAGTACATTAAAAGTGTTAAAGGACCAACAAAATGTTTTATATTTTAGATTGTCCGAAGTGGCCACATTTAGCTTTGATGATTAGCTTTGCACACTCCTGGCATTCTCCCATCTGATTCACAAGTTCAATCAATCTGAAAATTCTTTGAATGTGCAGTCACAAAAACCATCAAACCCTATGGCAACCCAGAAAAGGAAGACCAAGAGCTACCTGTGCTGCAGAGAGTAAGTTTTTGTTGGGATTAACGGCCTCAGATACTGTACCACAAGTATCTACACAGCACCTGAGATACAGTATGATGGTTTCGGTGACTGCACAAGGTTCTCGATATTTTTCAGACTGACTGACTTTCATTCCTTTAATTAATTATGGACTGCCATTTCTCTTTACTTAACTGTTTCTTGCCACAATATGGATTTGTACAGTTGTTGTAGTAGAACTACTTGGGCTATTGACTCTGTACCCACCCTTCTTCTGCACAAGACAACAGATGGTCTGAAGCACAATAAGGAATGGCACACATTTACATTTACTCACCTCTGATTTCAAAACCATTTCAGGTGACTATCTTGTGAATCTGATGAGAGAATGCCTGAGTGTGCAAAGCTGTCATCAAAGCTAAATATGACTATTTTAGGGGTTTGTTTGACACTTTTTTGTTAACTACATAATTCCATGTGTGTTATCTGATAGTTTGAATGTCTCAAGTATTAATGCACAATGTTCAAAATAATAAAAATAAGGGAAAAACACTGAAGGAGATGCTGTGCCCAATCTTTTGACTGGCAGTATATATGAAAACAACCACACAAAAATCCATTTGATTAAGGTCATGAAATTGTCCTGGCTGCAATTAAAGCAGAATCCAGTTCCACATGTCTCGTTCACCCTTTGAACACACCTACAGACAGAGAGATATCCTTGTCTCCAGTGTTTAGGTTTGAATCAGATAGCAGGTATTATCAGTGACTACAGTGTGTATGTGTCTTCCCCTTCCAGGAAGGTTGCTGCTGTCTCCCATGATTGATGAGGACCAATGATACTGCTGAGAACCAGCTCATCCCCTGCCAAATTGTGTGTAAATGTGTGTGTATGTGTGTTTGTGTGCTTGATTGACTACACACAGCAGCATAGTAAAGCCAAGAAGGTTACCAACAGGATGCGTAATCTAAAATACTTGGTTCAAAATGATGGACCATGGCATCATGATGTGTATCTGTTTGTTTTTATGCTCTTTGGGAAAGTAGCTTTTAGTGTACGTTCTTGAATGATTTTATATATTTAATACACAGAGGGAATGGCACTTTTAAATCTCGTTGTACTTGTTACAATGATAATAAAGATAGTCTGATTCTGATTCTCACTCTGAGAAAGAGAAAAATAAATGTCTAAGTCAAGAATACACAACATGCTGCATGTGTGTATAGGATTATGGCTTCAGCAATTACAGAAGTTCTTTAAATTTTTAATATTATACGCAAATTAACTGAGATCAGCAATATTAGGGAAAAACCTACATGTGCCTGCATTAAACTGTTTTGCAAAGGCTTCAATAACAACTTGCACCATTAATTTATATTAGTTATCCCTTAAACAAGATCACACATTTTGCCAGAGGTATAAAAATCAGTATACAACATAACAAAGCTGATCATATAATCAAATGTGAATTAAAAAAGTAGTTGTAAAACATAAAAGAATCAAATAATTATATTCACATTACAACAATTTGGACACTAATTCTCTTATTCTGAGGTTATGGCAATATTTAACTAAATCATCAGTAAAAAAAACTGGTAATGTGTGCAACATTTGGAACAATAAAAGGCAACAGAGATATTAAATACCTAAACTGCGACTTGCCACCTATTATCTCTGAATTACTTGCAACATGAACCCATATTTATTTTTTCAAATAAGTCAGTAAGGATGTAACTTCAGCTGCTTTATTTCCCATGTGACCCTGGGACTAATTACACTGTGTGTTAATCGGCGCTGCAACACACATGTGTAATCAGCGAAAACAGGCCAGGGCAGCTGAAGAGAGCGAGAGGAACAACTGATTGGACATTCAACAGCTTTTCCGTCAAAGACACAAAAAGGCCGACACATAAGCCATACAAGTGAAGCCATGACACTGGATTAACATCACTTGCCTCATGTGATCTCATCAATTATGCTCCTTTTTTGTAATGACTGCATGTAACATTGATGTGTGTTTTTTATAGCAGCTGCCTGGTCAGTTTGATAGCTTATTAACTTTTTATTACCATAAACCCTCAAATTCAGCCTAGTTATAACACAAAGAAGGATGTGCTGAACATAAAAAAACACATCAGCAAAAAAATGTGATATAACTAGCACATACTGAGGTGTTACTGCACTGGAGAGGGAAACAGTTGTTACTTCACTGAGCCAGCATGCTACAATATGCCATGCTGTATCAACAAATAATATCCATTTCTCACATTTAGCAATATCCAGCTGGACGTTCTAATTAAAGACTGACTAGAAAACAAACTCATTTCAACAACATGCTTAGAAGGACAATAGAAACAAACAAAAACACCTCTGGCGTGACATCTCTGGGTGCAAAACCGGTGCCTCCAGTGGTTAAAATGAGGTTAAGTTCCTTTTCATCACACCAATCCACCAGAGTCTCCTGTTATGCAGAGATAGGACACAAACACACATATGATTAGTTATAGTTTGATAAATCAACATTACAAATAAAATGTAAAAAATAGGTATAAAACATAGACAGATGGATAGACTGTACATACCTTTATTTCATCTATTTCATCTGGCACTATCTTGTAGGCTGCGATCATACCTCCCAACCTGACAAGACAAAAAGTCATCATGTCACTTGGATGTTAGCGCAAAGAGGGTTAACTGAGGCACTAGTGTGTACATCCAAAGAAAAGTCACATCCTGGAAGGAAATGGAAGCCTTCCATTGGATAATTAGTAGAATGGTTAACATGTCTGCTGTAAATTTTGATGCAGTGAGGAACTTCATATTTTTTCTTTCTTTCCCCAAAAATGGATTTTTATTCAGTGACGGTTTGGGCAAATTCCAAGATGACAATGCTGGAATTCACGGGGCTAAGATCTTTCAAAAAAAGAATGCAATTTTGGATTTAAATGCATTTTGTGGACTCATATACTGTGGCCATATTCAAGTGATGCTGTGGCAAATGCATGCTGTCCAAACAAGTCCAATGACATATTACAGAGTGTGATGTTTTTTGGTCAGGCAGTGTATGAACCTTAGAAAAATTCAGTGTTTTCCTTATTAACCTTTTAAACAGAATGGTTCATCTTAAAACTTAAAAAAAAGTCAATACCACAGGCAGCTTTTAAATTCCATCACACTATATCCACAGTATATTTCAATGTTCTATCACTGTAATATTTGACTTTCAACATGCAGAGCTTGTTACTTAAATGGCATTCATGTCTGTACTCGTTATCTGAAATATAAGGGGGCATGTTATGAAACATGAGGCTTGAGGGTTCTGAAAATAATAAACTTAAGTATCAAAATACTCTGGAGAGAAAACACAAACCATTTAACTTGGTGTAAAACCAGCCATTTACAGTTCTGGATTTTGTGATGTCACAAATACAAGTCATTGCTCTTAGTCGGCCCTCCAGGACCACTGGAACCATCAAAACCCAAAGGATCTTTCTGGACCCTAGCAGGGCTTCTGCATGATGATATCCATGCCACTGACAAAACAGAGGGACCAGGAGTCACATTTTGCAGACAAAAACACAGCCTCTTCATAAATTATTGAAAACCTAGAGTTTACACACATGGTGCAATGAATGATCTGTGTAGAATTAAAATATAGATTCTGGGGCCATGTAAGACTTACATTAACTCATCCAAACGGGTAGAATATACCCTCTTTAAGGATCACACCTTCCCCAAAAATTAATTTCTGGAAATTATGGGTCACCAAAGATTGAAAGTAGACTTCTTGAAATGCAAGTTTTTAGAAATGCTTGAGGCTTCCGTGAGGGTGGAGGAAAATTTGAACAGTTTAGTAACAAGGTCGTCATCCGCACTGAAGTCCAATTCAAAATAGAGTATTTTTTTTTACAGTTTTGTGTAACTGTGTCTTGACTTAATGGGATGTTAAAAATATCATATATTTAAGAATGAATGATCTTGACAGACGATGACAGACTCACATAGTGTTTTAAAAGTATAAAAATAAAGGACAGGACATACTGCAGGACTAGTGGGTAAGACTAAAAGTAAGCCAGGAACAAGTGTGAGGCATAGCGAACAGTAATAACGAGGATCGAGAATGCCCTTGAAGATCCCCTCCTAAAAGGATTTTTCACAGGGTGGCCTATTGGTGAGGGAGCTCTGACAAGGACAGAACTACTGTAAACACCAAACCATGGCGACCTCCTGTGGTCAAATTTAGTATTACACCCTAAAAACAACAACCCCAGGCTCAAGGTGAAGACTCTGCACAGACACCCCTTATATAACCCTTCTCTTTTTTTTTTAAGGAGCGCTATTTTTGGGAGACGACTGCATCATGTTTCCCCTGCGCGCCAGGCACTTAAACACCATGATACCCTCCATCAGACAAATACCCATGAACTCTGCGAACATTAAAGCATCTGCTCCATTTCTGCCTTCGAGATGCTTTTACTCACACGGAACCCCTAACTATTCACACAGTGAGTTGCAATGTGTAAATTCTGCTCCATGGAGACATCTTTCACCAAAGCCATCGGCTCTGCTCAGTTTCCAAGCCAAGAGCAGCAGAGAGACATGCGAAGCAAGACAACACCAAAATACTGCAGCAAATGCATTGAATCGAAGCATGGCACTCAGAGGGAAGCTGTCTGCCTCTGAGAAAAAATACAGACAAGTGAGAAGGAATCATTTAAGCACTTTTTTATGAAACACTGCACATGTACGGCTACTGAAGTTTCACTAACAACATCTACTACACACATAGACAACTACACACCAACCACTCCTTGCTGACATTCCTGTGATGGCAAGTGATTTACTTCTTTTGATGGACTTAGGAGGGAAGAGAGGGTTGGCATTTCTGTATGTTTATATGTGTTCATGCATGTGCACTCGTCTGTTTATGTGTTTGTGTGTCTGTGTTACACCTCGGGAGAGTAAAGGAGCTGTCAGGACAAATCACCTCTTTCCCTCTCCTGGGGTTTTTTATGCCTCTCTGTTTCAGCCCAAATGAAAATATGCTCAACACAAATAACTAGGGTTCCTTCCCACCGTTTCCTAGGCAACCCCTCCTGTCTGAAGCCTCTAGTTGCTGTGTTGTTCATTGTGAGAGTTTGTACAAAAATGGCATCCCCAATAGTTACAAAAAACAGAAACACAAACATTCACTGGCAAATGCAAAGAGCAACATCTTGACTGGACATTTCTGAGTGTGTACTGATGAGGGTGTGTTTTTGGACTCCAATATGCATTAACAATATATGTGCATACATAGCTTTAGACCAGGGGTGGGCAATTCCAGGTCCTAAGGGCCAGTGTCCCTGCGTGTTTTCCAGCTCTCTCTGCCCTACTCACTGTTGATTACCTGGATCAGGTGTGTTCAGTCAGTCAGAAGCTGGAAGATACAGTGGGCGGGGCAGAGACAATGGGTAGGGAAGAGGCAGTTGGAAAATAACTCATTGCCCACCCCTGCTTTAGACAGTGTACATGTTGAACTACATTACATTGGGCTTTAATTAATTTAAAAGATCAACTTCAGACTCTATGATTTATGATCTGCCTGCAATATATTCACACAATTAATTCAAATGACCATAAAGATGAGTATGTATGTTTTCATTAAAACATACATCTTTCAAGTGCATGTCTATGTTTACACAGCTAACGTGGGCTATAAATTTCAGTTTGTTTAATGCAGAGCTATATAAACACAATACTGTAGATACATTTATATGAAGATGTATAAATGACATTTGTGTACATGCTCTATAAATCCTGTGTAAGAAGAAGTGTGCAGATCCTTCACTGAAACTTTTTCATTATCCATAACCCTTAAAGTATTAATACCACATTGTGAAAATGTTCTTCTGTAAGCTACAGTACTTATACAAAAGTACTTAAGTCTTACTTAAGCAAAAGTATGCAAGTGGTATCAATAAAATGCCCCTAATACAAGAATAATGTCCCATTTAATGCATGTGCTGATGCTTAAAAGGTCCCATATCTTAATGCTTACATTTCCTTCCACTGCAATTACAGTGGTACAGTACCTCGCTGTACAAAATTAATTCTTCTGTTCTGGCATAACGCTCATGCGACGAAAATTACTTACTGCGGGAGGGGTTTTCCCCATAGGAATACATGTAAATTCAAATTAATCTGTTCCCGGACCCACGAAAACTACGATATAAAGAATATATTATGCAGTGTGTCTCAGCTAGCTGGGTGCCGGGCCTGGCCTCGGTTTTCAGGAATACCGTAATCTGTTGTTTGTTTTCAGTTAGTGTGGGGGGGCTAACAGTTAGTTAGCTCAGTGTTAGCGAAGGAAGGCATTGTGAGTTGGCTTAGTGACTAAACTAACTAGTCAGCATTGGACTGTGTTTTTTGGCTTTGTATTGCTGTGTATATTGATACAGTGCGTCTCGGTGGGTTGTGTGGAAAATTGTTGTGGACTGTTCGAGTTGACGTGGTGTGGTTGGTGCCAGTTAGCTCAGTGTGGATGAAACAAAGCAGTGTAGCTGGCTTAGTGCCTAAGCTAAATCGGTCAGTGGTTGACCATGGTTGCTGTTTTGCTAACTGAGAGGGTTAACTGAGAGGGCGCAAACAACACAACATCATTGCACAGTGTGCTGACGGCTACTGTTCTTAGCTATCAACACAGCTCTGGAGCTAATAACACAGCTCTGGAGCTAACAACACAACGCCATTGCTCGGCATGCTTATGGCTCCTGTTCTTAGCTATCAACACAGCTCTGGAGCTAATAACACAGCTCTGGAGCTAACAACACAACGCCGTTGCTCGGCGTGCTTATGGCTCTTGTTCTTGGCTATCAACACAGCTCAGGAGCCAACAACACAATGCTGGGCCTCCCGGTTTCATTGGACGGATTCACCCGCATCTGTGTAGACCAGACAGTGCAGAGAGCGGTAAGAGGAAAGGTAGGGAGCTGGCGGTGTTTGTAAACAACAGATAGTGTAACCCAGGCCACAGCACTGTTACCGAGCAGCTCTGTAGCATGGACATCGAGCTACTAGCAGTTAGCATTCAGCTTATTACATTCTGCAGAAGTTTTCACATGTCACTGTGTTGACTGTTGACATCACTTCCAGTTGGGCAATAGTTCACTTCTGGGTGTATCTCTGTCATAACGCAATGTTTTTTGTGGTTGCCGGGATGCATTTTTGGTCAAAATTTTTGTCATACCATGAATATTTCATAGGTGGAAGCGTTCGTACAGCATGGTACCACTGTATATGCATTTATTAAACACTTCTGTAAGAGTCTTGTGTGTTGTTTTGTGTATTAAATTGTGTTTCTGATGGCCTCTTTGTAACTCATACGAATGTTCTGATTTCATTGAAAAGTACTGTAGCTGCCCACTTTTCATTAGATGCTCTGATAGGTTGAACAGCAGGTCATTCCCAAGGTGACCTGGGATCTGATTCTGAAGAACACTGTAAACACACAGTTAACAATGTGGACATTTTGCAAAAAATAAGTCAGGAATGGTCAGGCGCAGGGCACCTTGGCAGCTCATTTGGTAGAGCGCCTGGCAGTGCACAGCCGCATGGCCCAGGTTTGATCGCAGCAGTGCAGGCCTGAATCTAGCCCGTGGCCCTCTGCAGCATGTCAATCCCCATACTCCTACCCTTCCTGTCCATCCCTTCACTGCATCTAGCTAAGAGTCTATAGCTAAATTCTGAACACAGAAAAAAGTAACTTAAGACCGCAGAAACCTTGATTAATATAGATGTTATTTTATGTCAATCTACGGAACAAACTACACCTAAAGTGGCAGACTTGTTTAGTCAAGAGACATAAATTAACAAATTGCTTTTAGCAGTCTGAGCAAGGACACAATTCTGGCCCATATCTTTTGTGGCACATCATCCCTTCTCAATCTCACCTGCCTTTACTGTCAGTTTGTCACCATATATCAATCCAAATAAAGGAGGAATCTTTTAAAGAAATCAATGCTTCCTGTGGAACATAAAAAACCCTAGTCCTCAACCAGAAACCAGCCTGAAACATACAATATATGTGTAAATGCATGCGTGTGACTCTTCTTTCAGCTGTATTTTGGCTCTGAATTGACAGGACCAGCAACATTTTAATTTCTAAGACCCATCCGTGTCTCTTTCTACTGTGAGGAGATACAACATAAAGCTCTTCTTCAAACTGCAAGCTAGAGGTAGTGAGACTGGAATAAAGGCTTTTTCCTTGAGGTGTGGACAAATCCTGATGCAGCCGGAGGTAGAAATAGATGGTGAGTGGGGCAGGTGGAGGGAGGCGGGGCGGCATTGGGGTAGAGCATGGCAGTAGTTTTGGCCTGAAAGCCTGGATGCTTCAGCCAAATCTTTCTATGAATAAAAGACGAGCACAGAAGAGAGGATAAAGAGAGAAAGACAGAATGAGAGAGTGGCACAGAGTGAAAAGAGTGAGAAAATGCAGGGATAGACTGCGAGGGGCACACTTAACAAGAGCAAGAGTGTGTGTGCATGTGAGCAGCTGCAAATCTCGGTGGTTGTGGGACACTTCCAAGATGAAACCCATCTGCCAGGGTGATTTCATTAATAATACAAGCTCTTTGTACAGGGCACTCAATCTCACTCTCTCTTTCTTTCTTTTGCTTCCATACACACTCCATCCAAGGAGGGAAGAAGAGCCTTGGCCATCTCCACGCTTTAAGTAGTAGCATGGAGCTAAGCCCATTTACAACAGAGTTGTTGGTTAGTCCATATGCAGGAAAGCTCTCAAGGGGTCACCTCTCAACATGTTAGCTGATCGAGGGGAGGACGGGGGATGAAGCGATGAGGAGATGGAGGAGGAAGAGAGGGAGGAGTGGACGAGCCCACCTCTTCAAACCCCTATCGTGATGAGAGCTCCGAGTGCTCAGCGAGGGGTCCCAGTCCCATGATTCCACTCACAGGCACTGAACAACATACATGCGGCCCCAGCAATTCACAATCACACACACCCACCATAAAATATTCTGCAGACCACTCCACCATACAAGCATCCTATCTATTTACAAAATAAATGTCATCATGGTTCATATCTGCCATGGCTGACAGCCTCTCCTTACTGCTTTTTCCTTTTCTTCTTTTCTGAACCATCCAGAATATGTCACATTCTACTTAGATCAGGCTACATTTATTTAATTGACAAATACTTCAAATATATAAGCAACAATGTACAAATAACTAGAAGTGGTCATATGTACTTCATTTATTGTTAGGTAAAACTAAACCTTATTTTGAGTCTGTAAAACGACAGAATGAGTGAAACTGTGTTGACAGTAAACTGTACATCAATACCGAAAACATCTAAACTGTCAAAGGACACATATGTAGTTATGCAGTAAATAATGTTAAACAAAATGAAAACACGTTCTATATTTTTGATTGTCCAAAGCAGCCACATTGAGCTTTCATAACAGCTTTGCACACTGATGACACTCTCTCATCAGATTCACAAGGTAACCTTGTCACAAGTGGGTGACATGGTGGTACAGTGGGTAGCACACAGCTAGAAGGTTCTGGGTTCCACCAGCTGGTGGAGTTTGCATGTTCTCTCCATGTCTGCATGGGTTCTCTCCGGGTACTTCGGCTTCCTCCCACAACCAAAAACATGCACTAGGGGTTAAGTGAATTGGTCACTCTAAATTGTCCATAGGTATGAATGTGAGTGTGAATGGTTGTCTGTGTCTATGTGTCAGCCCTGCGATGAACTGGCAACTCAGCCAGGGTGTACCCCATCTTCACCCTAAGTCAGCTGGGATGTGCTCCAGTGCACCCTCCCCACCCACTCTATTGATCCCGGTAGTGAAATTCTGCGTTTAACCCAAGGTGGATAGTACTCAAGTACATTTACTCCTTTACATATATGAACTTGAGTAGTCTTTTCAAATAAATGTACTTCTAAGAATACTGTAGTTGTTTTGCATAACACTGTTTACTTTTACGCAGCTACATTTGATGAAAATAATGTACTTCTACTCAGTTACATTTTGCTCCACCTCAGTGAGTAGGACTAAAAAACGTTATAATTGTAAAAAAAAATGACAAATGAATCAATTAAATTACAAAAAAACTAAATAATTATCAAAATGAATACACCAAACAGCAAATTGAGCAAAAATGCACAAAAATCATCACAAAAATGAACAAAACAAGTAACAAAATGAACAAAAAATGAGCAAAGTGAACAAAACTAAATAAATTAAGTAAATTAATGAAAATTAACAACATAATAGAGAAACTGAACAAAAACATCTGCAAAATAAGCAACAAAATAAGCAAAAAATAATCAAGCAAGTCAAGAAAAATGAACAAAATTATGCAAGAAACTGAGCAAAAGTGAACAAACTGAACAACAATATTGGTAAAAAAGTCAATGTCAAAGTCAATTTTATTGTCAAACAAACCATACAGGTGGTGCATATCTGAATGAAACATATTGTCCTCACTCTCATGTGGAGTGTAACAAGTATAGAAACATGACAAGTGCAGGACAAGTGGACACAACTATATAAAAGTAGACATACACTGATATAGTAAATACATACAGTAAAAGTATTTCAATATTGTAGTGGATAAAATAATTGCACTATGAAATGTAACAATAAATAGTGTCAATAAGAATAAGTATAATACTAATAAGTAAATAGATAAAGTGAAATTAACAAATTCTGGGAATAGAAGATAAAGTGCCGTGGTGACATGAATAGCAGAAGTTTAACAGGAGTTTGTGAAAAGGTTAAGAAAAATATATAATCAAGTTAGTAAAAAAATGGGCAAAATAGCTAACTCACCTAAACACAAATCAACATAATAAACAACAAAATGATAAAAATAACCAAGGAAATTAATGAAAATGAATGCTATGATGTCACTATTTGATTTTTTATCTTATCGTCATGAGTACTTCTACTTCTACTTGGGTGACTGTAAAGCAACAATACCTTTATTTGTGTACTGTTTCTGTTTACTCAGCCCAACACTGCATTTAACCCATCATATCCTATTCTATTAAAACCACTGTCCCCTAATGATTTCTTGCAGTTTTTCACAAATAAAATAATGACTATTAGAGAACATGTCTGCAGTGCCTCCCCACCGTCTCCCATAGCCACATCTAACACAGCATCTGCAGCGCCCCCTACTCTTATACATCTAGACTCCTTCTCATGTAATCTGTTAGAACTTACTAAAATAATCAACTCAGCAAAACTCTCCACTTATCTGTTAGACCCCATCCCAACTAAATTACTTAAGGATGGTTTTCCTTTGATTGACAGTGCTATACTGAATCTGATAAACCAGTCTCTGTCATTAGGCTATGTGCCACAGGCTTTGATTAAGCCCATCCTTAAAAAGATTAACTCTGACCCAGGTGAACTAGCTAATTACAGACCAATTTCTAACCTACCATTTCTAGCTAAAGTC